>JASPKZ010005907.1:0-15859 GCA_030220185.1 Diploptera punctata
TATATAGTAAATAAAAGTGCAGAATCTCGGTTATGGAATTGCTTGCCTATAAAATAGCGATTTCATACTTGTTAACTGTGACCACAGATATAACACATAGCCGTATATTTAGAGTACGACACTTAAATTGTTGCCGAATAATTCCAGGATGAGAATAAAACTTTTATTTTAATTACTACTATCTATTATTATTATTTATTATTATTATTATTATTAATTATTATTATTATTATTATTATTTATTTATTTTAAATAGAGCATTTTAATTTGAGGCGAAAAAGTAAAATTATTAGGTTGTCTCGTAGTGTCATGGTCGATTTTTAACGTATATGGTGTGTATAGTTACTGGGAATTCGTTCCAATACGGACGTGCAGTCGATTCGGTGTATTTATTCTCAAAAAAACTGGAATGAGTTAATGTAAACTTTTGAGGGAACAACCACGGCCACCTAGCCCGGAATCTTTTACCATTAACCATCATAAAACTCCGTGGGATTGGACGCGAACCAAAATGCTACCAAACATATCATTATAGCCCTGATCTAGCGCCTTCAGCTTATCATCTGGTTGTCGATCCATGACGCATTTCGCACATTGTTTTGCGTGAAATTTCGAAATTAATTATAGCTGTAGAAGTGTTTTTGAACGAATTTCTCAAAAAGGAAGGTAAAATACAGAGGATTTTGGTAACAATGTCTGGGATAATATATAGTGCAGGACCAATATAATTCTGATGCCTATGTCTATTTTGAGAAAGAGTATCTCACCTATGACCTTGCCTATTGAAAAAGAATCCAATCTAAATTTTGTTTAAGAAACATTACTTATGAGATAGTATATAGAGCAAATTCGGGTAATGTGGACCCCTATTTTGAATTTGTTGTATTCCTTCTTTTAATTAAGGGATTTAATTTTGTTTAATTACCATGATACTATCATTAGTGTTATAACTATGATATAACATTGTTATTTTATCCAAATATGGAAACATCTTCATAATTTATAAACGTTTCTATATTACAAGAATGGTCCACTTAAGCCTCCATATTCGGGTAAAGTGTACCTCAGAGTCCACCCTAGCTTTTAGTCTATTTTTAAATTTATTTACGCTTATCAATTTATACAGACAGCACAAATAAATTTAAAAGTATTTATCGCGGATCGTAATTAAAAAGCGTTAATATTTATTTAACATTTTGAAAAATTATTGTTCGTTATAACATTCACACGTCATTCATCTGCAGGCAGCGACGGTTTTTGGGTTTCGTAAAATTGCAAGGATATTAAATAAAATTAATTAAGTGCATGGTTTTTACAGATATCATCATCATTGATAAAATGTACGTATTCGTATAAAGTGGACCCAGTCCACTTTAACCGCTTCATTGAGGGTCAAACATTAGCCGAATTCTTTTGTTATGTTTAATTATATTATACAGCCGCCATGTCACATAATATCAAATCAAACCCGTCAGTATATTAAAAGAGCATCTTTATGATATATTTAGGAGATTTTTTCAATATTTATAATATTCAATAGCAGAAATTAAGAATTAATTCTTAGCTTGAAAAACTTTTAAAATTGTATTTTCATAAAATCACAAATAAATCCTTCTTCGCAGAAATAATAAAAGAAACTGCCCTTCAACACGTCAAAGTTGATAAGAGGAAGTAGTTAAAATATTTTCTGTTCGAGGGCAGAATGAATTAAATGAGATATTAAGAGGATGCACTCAAACCGAAGGGTCCACATTATCCAACTTCCTATACAAATAAATTATCCGCAATATTTACAATAGCGCTATTCGTGTGGTTATAGTGAACAAAATATACATTTTTATATTTTAATTATGAATTACTTGCTAAATATAATATTTTTACATGTTTTACAAACATCGTAAATGTAAGAATTTCTCTAAAGAATTATTGAAATTTATTCATGTGTTACTTTACAATGATTAAGGATATTGCCCTGATTTTTACCAAATGTAAAGGGTACGTGCAACAAATTCCTTATCAAATCTTTTGCACAAGACTCCTATACAATCCTTACAACATGAATTATAATTTTGAAATCTATCCAAACCCAAGAGGATTTTGTATATGTATGTGATGATAAACAGAAATAATCTCACAATTAGTGATAGTTTTCTTAACACTGTACGATCGATAGTTTTCACAGTGTTCGATGAAAAAAAGCGAGGAATGAGGTCAGTTTAAACAATCATAAAGAATTAGAGTTAATTGGATTAGTTTTACCGTGTATGGAGTGTTATAATCAGAGCATGAACCATTAACCCACATTCTGTTATAATAATCATTCACGTGTTTAATTTATTCACTACCTCCGTATCGCACATCACTGCGCTGCATCCTGCACTAATTAACATAATCTCTACAACATGATTATATTATAAATCATTAAATATATTTATTAAATTCTTATATAATTTAGTAGAAAATTACTACATAGATTTAAATAAAATCATTCTAAAAACTAATAAGAAGTGGTTACTTTAGTTTAGCAGAGATGAGTTCCGGTTTTAATACTCTGACACGACAACCTTATTTTTGGTTCATTACCGACCTTTACTTTATAAATTAATTAGATAACATTTACTCTATGGTAATTTATAGTACGAATCATACCGCCACAGCCTCGGAGCAGACCATGAGGAGATCTCATTAGATCACCACAATCACCTGTGGTTTGTCAAACAGACTATTTTTTTACCTAACATAAAATGAGGTGAAAGGTGATATGACATGAATAAATGGGGATAAAATTATATTATGAGGGAGGAGAGGAAGAGAAGTGGAGAATGTTGGTGGGATGAAATTCGGGAAATGGGAGAGAACACTGATAAAACTCCGAAAAAACGGTGTGGCTCACCGGAACTGCCAGGGTTCAAACCTGAGGTTCAAGTCTGGGTAGCAGCAAGCACTAGCCAAGTGAGTACTTAAGAAACGTATAGACTAACTTCAAATTTCGTCTTCTTCTTCTTCTTCTTCTTCATGATTTAGGTTTATTTACTAGCATATTCCGACTCCAAATTGCTGCTGTTTCCATCTTTTGTTTGGTCTTCCCAAACTTCTTCTTCCTCATGGTGAATAGCTGGTATGCTGTTTTTGGGTATTCTATTCTCAGTCATCCTTGCCAAGTGTTCTTTCCAGTTTGTTCTGTATTTCACTATGTGTGTTTAATTCCTCTACTTTTAGTTGTTGTCTTATTTCTGTGTTATGTAATAATTAAATATTAAACTAGGCCTATATGTAATTTCATTTGATATGAATATGGGCAAAACAAATTACATGACAATATGACATACAAGGAAAGATTAAATTAAATACGCTTTTCACTTCATACGAGGGTGGATCGGATTGTAACGGACGGTAACTTTTTTCTGCGTTGGTATTGCGTTTAAGGTATATAAATTCACACCGATATGTAATGATATTTTATGTTCAGTTCTAGCGTGAGAATTGCGAACTACACAACAAAGTTAGCACGGAGATTACTGTTGTCAAGATGTAAAAATCAGTGAACTGTAATGCGATTTTTGTGGGCTAAAGAACATAACCCTAGTGAAATTCAGAGGGACGTGTGTTGTTGTGTCTGAGGAAATCTGTGTGGACCGTAACAATGCCCTCCAGATTATGATCATTCTTCAAAGATGGCCGTGATAACCTTTGTGATTCACCATGTTCCGGTCGGCCGTTTACATCAGGAACCCCGCGGGTCACATCCATTGAGTGTGAAAATTCTCAACGATCAGCGAAGCCTACTGCGAAAATTATCATAAGTAATGCCACGAGTGATTTCCAAATTATCGATAAATTCACGACTCACGAAGTGAGGAGTGAATTTATCTAGAGAATTTGGAAATCAAGAGTGGCATTTGTTTAGGACTATTTAACGAATAAAATAAAGCGTTTACTCACAAATCTATTATTTAAACTACAGTTATTTAAAAATATTTTTTATATTTAAAGTTAAACGGTTGATGTTTGAAAACTAATGAGAAACGATAGGTTAGCCTACGCTTCTACTGCTTCTTTTGTTTATCACTGCAACCAGATCATACTATTTATTGCCAAAGGAACGCAATATTGTAAGAATGCTCTCTAGTGGAGAAAAAATGAAACACATCAATCTGTATATTAATTCATTTTTGATGTCGTATACATTTAAGAAAGTGCAAACAGTGGGTTCTTTTTTTGGTGGTATAATCAATTGCTACAAATGTTTGACCTGTAAGCACTATTATATACAATCTGGTAGCCGTATTTGTTATAAGGCTCAGTCCACTGACAAATAACGGTCAGACCTGTTCAGAATATTAAAAAGGCAGGAGCTTTGCTTAATATATATGATAATCCTAACGTTGATAATTATTTCGTGAAACACGTCTCTGATTTGGTTGTAATACAGAAATCATTGAAACGTGATTGGTCATTGACTCCCATTTGGGGCATGAGTTAAATAGTCTCAGTAGTTAAACATTTCATATGGCGCGGTGTATGATGCACATTGAAATTAGTGTCCTTTGGGTGCTTAAAGAACTTGACAGACGACCACAAGAGTAGCGCGTGATGACAAGGTCGAACAAGTGGAGATGGGCATTACTTGCTGAAAGGATCTGTCACTGGCAATGAGTTGTGGGCGTACCATTGTACGTCAGGCATCGTTTTAAGACACACGCAGAATTCGAATAATCTATCCGCCAGATGGGCTTTACTCCAACCGAATGGATTTATATTAACACAAATATACTGAAACTTGTACCACGATGGAAGAAATGTGTGTGGAGAAAGTTGTTATGAACCCAGTAGAAAGTAACTACAATATAGTGAGTTCACTTTGTATGTGTTTTTTTGTTTTAACCCATTAATCATTTTTTTTTAAAGCCGCCATGCTGGGTTTCTTTGTAACTAGCGGACGGGGTTCGATATCCGGCGAGGTTGAAAATTGTATTTATTATATTAATTTGATTGTAAAGTATTCAATTTTAAAAGGATGTGGTAATTGTACATTTTTTAATCGCTAGATGTGTGCATCAAATGCCTACATTAAATTGAAACCCCCCCCCTCCCCGCAGTACACATGTTAAGAAGGCATGTGATACTGTTGTAGCAGTTATTGCGTCGGATAGGGATGTTAAGCCGTGGTCCCGTTAATTATTTTACAAAGGAGTTATGACTACATGTCGGCACCAGTTTCAACCTTCTCCCTTCTTCATCATCATTCCCCTTATAGCACACTTTACACTACATAAACATGTAAAAATGCACTCATCCTACACTTCTCTCTGTACACAATAAGAATACCTACATAATCTATGTAATGTGGTCTACCAAAGCGGTGCGTTAAAATTGAATAATGGACCGCATTGACACCGTCTATCCATTTCATGCGTGGAAACCGGAAGCATGTAGAGTGCATTGGGGGGCATTAGAAACACACACGTAAAACTTTTAAAAAAGTAGTGCGTTATTTTCCGATGCACCCTCGTACTTCATCATCATCATCATCTGCCTTTTCAAGTATTAGGCACAGTGGCCCGTTACGGTCTCCCCGCCATCTCCGAAAAAGGTCGACCCACAGATCTTCTGCCTCGAGGAATGTAGTGAAGAATTTGTTTTGGTATTCTGTGTCGATCCATACGCTGGATATGGGCTAGACCAATTGTTTCTATATTCTTGGGAGGTATTCAGATATATAGGTACGATGTTTAACTCTCTGGCTATTGTTGAATTTCATTTGGTGGTCTAGAAGGCTATAACCTGCAGTTCGTACGCAGAAATATCATCTCCGTGGTTGTGTAATATGATGGTCATCCTCGTACTTCAGCTCCATATACTGTAACACTACCATACTTATCTTTATAATTAATAATTATTTTTTTCATTTTTTAGCATTGCATTTTTTTTTCTGATGGGGAGAGAGATGGCGTACCGCATGAAACCTCCAACTGGAGGGACCAGGGACTGTCTTTTTACAGGTGTTCATGCTTAGATCAGTTTGCTCTTCACTACATCTAAGAGCCTGATCTGACCCTTAATAGGAAGAATTTAACAGAAAAGAGAATTAATAATAATAATAATAATAATAATAATAATATAATAATATATAATAATGTCTATTTTATTTTTTCTGGCATAGTTTATATCCATTTTGTACTTTTGGTGTGTTTACCTTCCACAGAATTAAGTTGAAAACATCTGATTTCTATCTTTATTTATTCTGTATAAACTTGGCTTAAAAATTGGTTATAATAGACACAAATCTCTCTAATCGTGAATTTCTTTATTTTTGAAGCCCTATTTGATAGGAATAACTATTTATATTTTGAGTATTTGGTACCATGTATTATCCGAATAGCTCTCTTCCTGCTAGTGCCCATTGAAATATTTTTTAAGGACTGTCGTTGTTTTTTCATCCCCATGAGGATGTCCAAACCATGTCAGGTCTATCACATTCTTCTCTATTTTCATTCGTCTCCAAATTTCTTCAATTCCATGATGGTCTTTATTAATCATTATATCCCTTCTCTTCTTTTCAAATAACGATCCATTTCAACTGCCAAAAGCTTTCTTTTATATCCGTCATTCGCCAACCAATATTCACTGTTGTAGCATAAAACATTCCAGTAATGGAATGTGTAATGAGAATTTGACCCACCATATTGAAATCCACGGATTCCAAAACCGTTTTTGGCTTTTCAATCCGTAATTAAATATTTGCGGGTCCAATTAGCTCTTTTGTAGGTATAATAACATGACCAAGCGTTTTTAAATTCTCTCTGTCTCTCTCCTCTCTCTCTCTCTCTCTCTCCCTCTCTCTCTCTCTGCTCCCTCTCTCTCTCTCTCTCTCTCCCGTTCTCCTCTCCCTCTCTCCTCCCTCTCCCTCTCTCTCTCTGCTCTCTCTCTCTCTCTATTTGCCTTAAATTAAACTCTCCCTTTTAGGAACTCTACATTTCTCACGCCACCTGGGCCTTACAGGGACATGATCTTTGGGATAGGATTTTGTTACTTGGAATATACACATAGTCCTACTATTTAATACACAAGGACACAGAGGGCTTCCCAGGATGAGTGATCTGCTCAATGCCAAGGCCACTTCCGAGACAACACGTACATTTAAGACAAGTCCATACCATACACTCATTCATGTATGGTAATACATGGCGAATATGATGTAGTTAATTTATGACAAGTCAGATGTTGTTTGGGAACCATTGGGCCCTAACACTTCCCGACATATGTGTTACAGGCGAGAAAAAGCTCTGAAGAATCTTGCCCAGGAAACCTGTCCTGGCGGGAAATCGAACCTGGACCCGACATTACTCCTAGACCACTTACATTTATCCACTTGTTTGATTGGATTCTCCCTCAATAATTATTGTTTCATCTTCCTCATTTAAATTTGTTACTAACTATTGTGATGTTACTTTCCATTCCATTAGCCTTATGCTGTTTAATCTCCTAATATTAAAATCTAAATTGTCAGCATCTTGGGTAAAAACCACTTCGTGATCTTCAAAATTCAAGGTAAACAATCATCATCTACAGTGATTCCCCATTAGTCTACAACTTCTCTTCCATGTTTTAGAACCCATTTCCAAAAAAACATATAGCTGAATCCCTGATAACTGACCTACCACAATGCAACAAATAATATATATATATATATATATATATATATATATTAGCCTTTCAGATAGTACGACACTACTTTTGTCTTCAAAACATTATATATATATATATATATATATTTGTGTAAATCTCTTTAGTAACTGGAAATATGGAGTTAATATCTCTAATAATTGCACTTAAAATGTACGGTTTTATATCGGTTAACTGACGTAACTGTAGACTGACATCTTGGTTTTATAGAGTGAGAATAAAATAATAATCTCTTGTTAAATTTTCAATTTTACTTCAACAGACAATTATTGTGAACGTAGTTTATAAAGGGGGAGTTAAAAAATACATGTATTCAGTTTTAATTTCCAATAAACTTTGGTCCTGCTTCGGTGACCAGATCAGTTGCACCTAGGAAGTACCTTATGCACTCGGCGATGTAAGCAGGAGCATCACTGTTGCTGCCGTAATCTCAGAGGCGGCTAGTCACTATTAAGAATCATTAAACCATTCTTTGGCATTATGCAGTATTCGATGTTCTTGAATATTGAAAAACATATTAATTTAAAGAGTTGTTGCCAATTTTTAAATGGATATAATTATGTCTGGCTTTGGAAATAGGTTAAAATAGTTTTTACTCTCATATCACAATGCTATGATTTGTTGGTGTAAAACTCGTACATCATTTTTATTACATATTAGCACAATATATTGAGCCTATCATTTATGTGAATGTCGCAATTGCACCAAGTAACTTGAACGAATTGATTCAAACAATTTTTTTCCATTTTGAACCATTGCACTTCACTGAAAGTAGGATATGTCACCATACTCACAATCAACCTGTCAAGAACTCTTTGGGATATGACATTGTTTATTGTTTTTTAACTACAACACTCATCACTTCATTCAGCAAAAACGCTTTTAGCAGCACACACTACTTCTTAATGAATGATGCTTTGGATTCCCCAGACTGTCTGATCTTTTTAGTTTGTCTTTGAGACACTACACAATTCCCAAGCTAGACTCTACCATAGCCAGTGCCCCATTGTGGTTATAGATACAATGTGGAACTCCATGAAAGATCGATATTTTCTGCAGCTTCTTCTATATATGTGAAATGTGTTAGTGCCCGTTGTTGTATCTCGCATTTGTGGTAGCTAGATCTATCACCTCTTCTATAACTTATAGTTCGATGTTCTCACCTCTAACACAAAGTGATTTTAATCGTAAAATTTTGTGGATTTAAAGTTATATAATAATTATTCTGTTAAATCTTTAATTGGGTGGGTATATATATTATATATATATATATATTATATATATATATATATATATATATATATTAATTTTTATTACTTTAGATTTTTTTACTATAATTATTTCAAGCCACATACATCAACAGTACCAAGGCAATGGAAAATGCAATAAAATTACTTGCAATTTCCATTAACTTGTGAAAAATATCACCAGCAATATATTGTATAAGGTGACTAACAAATGTGCGAGAAAGTCTAATTGTGTCATAGTATAACTCACTTTCATTAACGCAACAACAGTTCAGTTGCTATTTTATTACAGTGCTTTCATAAATTCGCTCGTCAGGTCATACCTGCTGCGATATTTCCCAATATACATTGCGATTTTGGTAGCTGACACGAACAACTTACTTAAAAGCAGACAGTTCTTCCGTGATAATAATAATATAATAATAATAATAATAATAATAATAATAATAATAATAATAATAATAATAATAATAATAATAATAATAATAATAATAATAATATAATAATAATAATAATAATAATAATAATAATAATAGCTGAGAAGTATGGGTAAGTAAAGCATAATTAAATTAGCTATGGTAAACATTCCTATCTATATCCCCAAATCGGGTAGCCCTATACGGGAATATATAGAGAGATATAAATTATATTATAATAATTATAATTATAATGTGTGATGGTTAAAATTTAAACTAATGCAAATAAATGCATTTAATAATAGCATAAGTGTAATGAAATAAATGTATACTATTTGTGCAGTTGCGGATGAAAAGTTTTCCTTTAGCTTTTCAACCTCTGTTGTGTGTTCGGTATCCTTATAACTAATATGGTATGTGATGTAGATTAGTTCTCTCAATATATATTGAACTTTCTCACGTTAGTAAGAACTTTCAGACACACTAATCATTTTGCTTTTCCTTCATATTCATAAATAAGTCATCAATAGAATGGATAACAATAGAATTCCGAAACGGATTCATTACAAGTCACTGGGACGAAAGAATGAAGGAAGACCCAGTAAAATATGGACAGACCCATTCTAGTCATGGGATCGGAACTACCTTAAGGTCTAATCCTTGATGCTGATGATGAGGTATACATATTCCCATTGCCGATTTAAATAAACAATTGGGGACGACGAACTCCGCTGCTTGGTCCGGCATGATTACACCGAGAATCCTAGCAAATGACATTAGTTTAGACATTTAACGTCACAAACCTCCCTCCCCTTCATTCCTTCTCTGATTATTTGAGCGTTCTACTCTTCCGTCGTGCAGGGAAGAGTGTTCTTGCACGAAAAGGAGCATGGGTTGGTCACTGCTGCTTTAGTCACTAATAATTATTATACAAAATAAAGGTAACTGACGTAAAAACTAACGCTCTACGTGGTGGTAAGAGTTTTAATTAAAATAAATAGCAATTCCTTTTGTAGTATGAGTTTGTTCATGTTTCTACAATATTTGGGTGTAGGCACTTGAAAATCTTTCAATAGTCCATATATCAATTTTAGAAACAGAGTTTTGTCATATTATCTATAATTCGCCAATAAATAATAATTAATTGTTAAATAGCCTATAATTCCCAAATAATTAGATTTCCACCCCTTCATAAGGTTATTTTTTAACTATAAATTCGTAACCACGTTATTTTATCTTCTGATAACGCGTAGCCTGTATAATGATTTCAGTTTTTCTTCTAACTGCAGGACGTTCAATATATTTGAATATCGAGTAAAAAGTACAAATGTTGTGCAATGAAAGAATTATTAAAAGTTACCAACAGAAGTGTATGTTGCTTGTACAGGATTAGAGAATGCGCGATAAAAGAGTTATTGGGTCGCTGTGCTGTTGTGCCTCTCATAAAAACACGGTCCTCTTTGTCCATAAATTCACAACATGCACTTCCCATCGCATAATTCACGTTCGAAATACAAAATGCCACCATCACTGCGTAGATTTAACTGAGCTTGCACGCTTTTGTTTTATTCTCTACACATATATTGTCCGCTTTTCTATCCATCCTGCTTATTTTTCTTCCCATTTCCGTTATACCGTTCCCATTTTTTTTCACTATTTATTTGTTTTCTCTTTTAGGCCCCAATAGTCTTTCGTTCATTTTAATGTAGACCTACGGTTAAAAGTATTATTTTATTAATTTTAAATATTACTCTTGCCCCTTTGCATTCTTGCTTTGTTTTGTTTCTGCCTTTGATTGTTGTTTTTTTGTTGTTTTTAGCGAATTCTGAAGGAATGAGGTTAATGAAAATATTTTTGAACAATGTTTACACATCTTCATCAATCCTGTCTAGTAGACACCAAAATTATGCTCAAAATTTAAATAGAAACTACACGTAGACCGCATATATAGCCTATGTGTAGACCTATGTGCCCTTTTATGTTCCTACGTGACGGAATTTTTAGTTATTCTATTCCATTGTTTTTTCTAGAGAAATTGGTCAGTTTAATGGAATTGTTGAATAAATTAATCCATCGTTTTTACTTTTCTCCTGTACTACCACAATTCTCATACAGTGTATTTTTATTTCCTTTTTATATTTTTTACTCAACAAGTGTAACTAAATTAGCATGGTTCAAATTCTTCCCTGTAGGGGGACAGCGGCTAAATATCTGTTAAGGGAAACATGGGCTTACAATATACAAGGCAAGAAGATACCACAGAGTAATTTAGTATCATTTTATTACCAAGACATATACAATCGGTTCAGAATTATTGCAAAATAATTGAAAGCCACAGGGATAAAACACGTAATGTTATAAAGGAATTCCACAGGAACAATGAATGAACATAATTTTAATGTTTCAGTAAGCCTAAGTATTTTTTTTATAAACTTCAACCATTGATTTAACTGAGATATTCCATGTTTTTCCAACGTTTATTGCTTCCAATTCAAAGGTTCCAACATTTTCGACAAATTGTCACATGCCTTCTCTGTTTTCGTTATTTTGTGACATTTCCTTGTTTTTCACTGTGGACTACAAATTTAAAAACTGATGTTAACCCTTAAATTGTTCAATGTATCGTTTAGGTAAGGTATGCCCTACATTGATTTAATTTAATTAAATACTTCAATAAAAGAAGAAAACAATCAGCAGAAATTATTTTAATTTGTATCAGTTATAGCAGTATGAAATAATAACTTAGAGTTATGCATGATTTTTCACTGCAAGTCCGACATTTTTAAATAAGCTGATATGAGAAATTATTTCTGGTTAACATTATCCCAGCTCTCCTATCCGATGACCACTTATATGATATCCGCTATCATATCCATACAATTCGTACCACTCTGGTACGGTTAAAATATCGAATTTGGTAATCAAACACCTACAAAATTCTACTCCACGCCATCTTTAAATTCTGTTTTAAGTTAGGCGTACATTACTTTCTGACAGTTAGGTAAACTTCCAAAATTATCACCCTTCTCAAGCCAGGAAAAATCTTATCGTATCCGGACAATTTACGTCCAGTCTGTCTGCTGCCAACGTCGTGGAAACTGTTGGAAATATTCATCTTAGCAAAACTCAAAATTGAAGTTACAAATGAATATATATTACCTCATCACCAATTCGGCTTTCGGAATTATGATAGTACTCTACTCCAATTAGAACAATGATCGATCAAATTGCTGCAGGTCTTATATGCTAAGCATGACACTTAGTGGTATTTACTGACATCGAGAAGTCGTTTGTACGACCTGGATCAATGTAATAATTTACCAACTGTTCAAATTCAAGTTTTTAGCATCGCTTATAAATTATTTCATATTTTCTTGTGAAAAAACAATGTTATGTTTTGGGACTCAAGGTCTAACTGCAGGCCCCTAATGTCAGGAATTTCACAGGGTGGGCGGTACTTTTCCACTACTCTACAGACTCTATGTTTCAGACTTTCCTTCATTTTCCTAGAATTCATATTTCCTATGCTGACACACCTGTTTCTATATCAATCCACGTTTTAGCATTTCTCCTGTACGAGTTGGTACCTTCCAAAATGACCCAAACCAAATCCTTTTCTGGCTCAACTCTCGTAGAGCATTAAAATTAGAGCTGTAAAAACCCATATTATCCTTTTTAATTCATCCTCCATCGCTCCACAATTTTTCCGTCACCCTTGGAAGGCTTCGCTTTCAGCTTGTAGTTTAATACCTTCTTACTTCTAGAATAAATCAGGCTACGTGCGGTCATATCCTTTCGTTAGGAACAAACACATTGTCAAACAAAGATCAAGCTAACATTATACGTGGATGTGATCGTAGCATGCTGTTGTACGGTTGTGAAGCTTGGAATATCTCTCCGAAGAACACAATCGCAAATTCAAATTATTTCAAAATAATTGTCTTAAAATAGTCTCTTCGGTTCACCGGCTGACGAAAATCTCTGAGCTTCACAGAGCTGATCAACTACTCTATATTGATGTACTTATCACCGATGGAGTAATTTCAATGGCACCGCCATTGTCCACCCATTCAAATCCCTTTGTGCGTAATATAGGACATTAACCCAAACTGCGTTTTTATTCATCGGAACATTTTTGATTAGTAGTAATGGTATCTATACTTCATGGGGAACTTCCCTCCATAGTAGTATGTTTGCTTCGCTGGCACCGAACAGGGCTGCGAGGCTAATTTGTATTGTTTATTGAGCTAGGCTCGTCGACAACGCGATTTACGATGCCTCGTTCAAGCGGATGAACACACTTCCACTATACCAATCAGCGCCATCGCATTTTTAAATTTCCACCTAAATCTCCGTATAGGCAAGGGATAGGCAATTGAACCCATTGCAGTAGCAAAACAATGAAATTAGGCGCCATGAGATTCGGGTACATCGAAATTGGCACACGGGACGGACACATTGTTGCCGTCACAAAAAGAAAGAAATAAAGAAGGAAAGACGATTTATGCCACTTTAAGAGATAATTAAATTAATTGTGTACCATTATGAACTCAAAGAACCAGCAAAACGTATTTTCAATTCAGTTTTGAGATTACATTTTTTAGACGCAGGAGAGGTGAACAGAGAGGTGAATGAAGAGTTAGTTACGTGATATTTATTGGAAACTAGATGTGATTAGGACAGTTAAGTCTCGCAGACTGCGGGTGTAGTGCGAATGGGGAATGGAAGAGGCGTATTGGATAATTTTGTAGAAAACCACAGGAAAAGCTGCCAGTAAATGGACAAGAATGAGATGAGATGATAACACTACCATGATTGAAGGGGTTAATTATACAGGAAATTGTTGAAAAATGTAGGTCATGATAGGGTTGTATGGAGAGGTTTATATCCGGGCGCCATGAATCTCGGTACTACGTATTGTGATTTAATTTGTATGAGCGAAGGCTTCTTCTTTGGTATATTTATGTAACCTGATTAAAAAAAAGATAATTATAACTATAATATTGGCTACAGTTAAAATTCCTGGTGTTTACCTACTATTAAACCCTAGTCTATTTTAATTTCTGTCGAACTTGAATCTATGGACTAAATCTAGTCTCTTAGAACAACTAGTATTATAGCATTTTTATGGAACGGATAGAGAGATACGTCTAGTTATAAATTATTGAAAATAACTGTAACGTATTAGCGGTAGTGTGGTTATCGTGTATCATGTTGGCAGAGCTGCTCAGTTACATTGCGATCTCAAATATCACACCTACCTAGTAAAACATTGATTTCAATCCGGTCGGCATTTTACTCGTTAAAGTTGTCCCCTCTCAAAAATACGGATAATAATATCATCTCGTATATTCACCAATTATCCATAAATGTACTGTCGAGGGGTTTTAGCATGTCGTAATTGTATCAATTTTCTACGGCGCTTAGTAAAAATATTAGATGGGTATTGCTTTTTTTAATCAGTCATAAATCTATTTTTAGAAATAATGGAAAGTAGAATTAAATAAAATTTTTCTAAAAATATCCGTTACCAAGTGTACCCCAAAATAGACTACTCTTGTATTTATGCTGAAAATCTTCAGACGTGGACTCACGCTTAAAGTCCTCCGGAGGACTTTGTCTTTGATTTTTCCGTCCCTAAAAATCCATCGCCCAGGCCGGGTTTGAACCCGCGACCTCGGGACAAGGCAAGGAGCATAACCACTAGTCCACAGCGGCCGTTTCTGTATTTTAAGAGTTTATTAAACTATGAATTGTAAATAATCTTATTTTTACAAAAAACTAGTTAGAACTGGCAACAACGATGACCGTTACGTAAAAGTACAACCTCAGCTCGTGTCCGGACGTAATGCAAATTCGGGGGAGGGGATGGGGGATGAGATATGAGAATTTCCCATTCTTGGAAGTCTTTGTGATGTACGACGATGCCGGCTGAACGGACTATCGCGCCATAATACGGCAGATATTGAACGAAATGAATGACCGTAAGATAAAAGAAGTGGTGGACTTTAGTTTCTGGCAGGGGGGAAAACAGGGTGAAATCCAGAGAAAAACTTATTGATCCGATCGTCCTGCGCGAACCCTACATAACGTGACCGAGATTCGAACTTGTAACCCATAGAGCCGATTTTGCTAACCACTTGTGAACGAAGCCGGTATATTCTTATTATTATTTTATTTTTATTATTATTATTATTATTATTATTAGTAGTAGTAGTAGTAGTAGTCGTCGTAGTAGTAGTAGTAGTACCGCCGATATAGTAATTTAGTAGCGTATTAGTAGTATTGGTTTTGGGGGATACAGTTTGAAATTAGTATAAAAACTATATATCATGACAAGAAGATAACTTAATACATATATAGAAACCTTAAAGACTACAACTCAAAACATTTATAGAATAAATAAATTGTCCGAAATTTCCGAATAAGTTATTCATGCAACATATTTTTTAAACATAGTTATGATTTTTTTTCGAATCTTAAAACGGCTGGAAGACTGGAAGAGGTGAC
>JASPKZ010005908.1:0-11120 GCA_030220185.1 Diploptera punctata
TCCGTCTGTCCGCCGTCTGTCCGTCTGTCCGTCCGTCCCGTCCGTCCGTCGTTCCGTCCGTCCGTCGTCCGTCGGTCCGTCTGTTCCGTTCCGTTCCGTCCGTCCGTCCGTCCGTCCGTCCGTCCGTCCGTCCGTCCGTCCGTCCGTACCGTCCTCGCCGTCCGTTCCGTCCGTCGTCCGTCCGTCCTGTCCGTCCGTCCGTCCGTCCGTCCGTCCGTCGTCCGTCCGTCCGTCCGTCCGTCCGTCCGTCCGTCCGTCTGTTCCGTCTGTCCGTCCGTCCGTCCGTCCGTCCCGTCCGTCCGTCTGTCCGTCCGTCCGTCCCGTCCGTCCGTCCGTTCCGTCTCCGTCCTCCGTCCGTCGTCGTCCGTCTGTTCCTGTCTGTTCCGTCTGTCTGTCTGTCCTGTCTGTCTGTCTGTTCTGTCTGTTCTGTCTGTCTGTCTTTCTGTCTTTCCTGTCCTTCTGTCCTGTCCTGCTACGTATGTAACGGAATCTTGTCAACGCGATTTTCATCCACTTAAAATCATTGTATCGACTTGAAACTTTGACTTGTAAAGAACCCGTGACAATACAATAATTTCATATTTTGTTTCTAAAATCCTAGTCAGAATAATCAGAAAATCAGAAAAAGTGTCTTTGTATCTACATAACGGAATTTTTTGAACACGATTTTTCACCCACTTAAAACATTAGATCGACTTGAAACTTTGTATACTTGTAAAGGACCCGTGACAATATAATATTTCATATTTGTTTCTAAAATCCTGGCCAGAATCGTCAGAAAAAAAGTGTCTTTGTATCTATGTAACGGAATCTTTCAACACGATTTTCACCCACTTAGTAACATTGGATCGACTTGAAACTTGTATACTTGTAAAGGACTCGTTACAATACATTAATTTCATATTTTGTTTCTAAAATCCTGGCCAGAATAATCAGAAAAAAAAAATTAAAAACTGGTGTAATAGATTGCGGACTTGTCGACTTTTAGTCAATCGTTGTAAGACCTCAGTTGGTAGAGCGGTGAACTGTAGTGGTATATAATTTCAGTAATCCATAGGTCGCTGGTTCGAATCCGGCTGGGAGGAATTTTTTAGAAGAGTATTACTTTTAGCTCATACTACAATATTATCGAATTTAAAGATATTTATATTTTCATCTTATTCTGTAAAATATTAAAACTAAAAAATAAAAAATTAACAATAGTTTTAAAAAACTAAAACAACACGCTTTATTAGAAATCCGAACTAAAAAATGAAAAACAATTTTAATTTCCAACACACTTGGGATAAAATTGAAGTGGTCAACAAAAAAATCATATCCAACACACATGGAATAAAACTAGAGTTATCAACCCAACATAAAGAAAATTATTTTACCATCAAAAGCGTGGGGTGCTTTTTATGATTTTTTACATTTTCTTCTTAGGGACTTTACTTTTACCAATATCTGTTTATTATCAAATATATGAATTGATGGTAAAATAATTTTCTTTATGTTGATAACTCTAGTTTTATTCTAGATGTGTTGGAGATGATTTTTTTGTTGACCTCTTTAATTTTATCCCATGCGTGTTGGAAATTAAAATTGTTTTTCATTTTTTAGTTCGGATTTCTAATAAAGCGTGTTGTTTTAGTTTTTTAAACTATTATTTATTAAGTATTCAGATATATTTTTACAGAGTTCATGGTGAAACATTTATTTCTATATTTTAAAAAGATAGTCTTGTATGAAAAGGTATGATTTTGTAAAACGTTCTTAAATGTTATCATTAGTTTTCTAAGTTATTTAACTATCACAGACATAGTGGAGTTCACCTTAAAAAGTTAATTATCTCTTTGAACTTAGCTATGTAGGAATGCAGAATATAATAAAAAGGAATTCATGAGTTTTCACACTTCGTTCTATTTAACTGCATTATGCACAAAAATATGTAAATTAATAATGCTGTACGTTGTGGCAACAAGATAAACTAGGACAGAGTATCTTATAAATGTTACATATATAAGAAAACGTTAGTTCAACTTTGAATCGTTCTCGTGAGAGTTTCTGTTCTTAATACAGGGATATATAAAGCAATAAATCTACAGTATGCTGACCCAATTCTGAAAACATATAAAATCAATTATAAGTTTTACTTATTAAGGGGACCGACTGGTGTAAATGCTTTTAAAAAATTGGCAAACAATGAATTTTTTGTTTATTTAATTTTTAATAACTCTGATTTCTTAGGATCATTTTTATATATACATTTTTATTGTAGGAGCAAAATTGAGTCCGTGAGATAAGAGTTTAAATACCTTTCCACATGTGGTCAGCATTACTACTTAAATTGTAATATGCGTTTTTTTATGTTTTCATGTTTTTGACAGTTATATATATATATATATATATATAAGAAAAATGTGGGTTTGTGTTGGGATACTTGAGTGACTCAGATGTTAGAGCGCTAAACGTACAGAGTTTAGAGACTCGGGTTCAAATCCGGACTCAAGCATTCATTTTTCTTTTCATATCATATTTGCCTTCATTGCCAAATGTCAAAAATATAGTTATAACATCTAAATATACAAGGGTTACTGCTATAAAGTATATATTCTCTTTAAAAATTTGCTTGCCTGTTATAGTGGCCGCTAGATGTCAGTTGGAACGACTTCCCGCTACCTCTTGTGTGAATTGAGAATACTACATATATAAGAAAAATGTATGTTTGTGTTGGAATACTTGAGTGGCTCAGATGGTTAGAGCGCTAAACGTACAGAGTTTAGAGACTCGGGTTCAAATCCCGACTCAAGCATTCATTTTTCTTTTCATATCATATGCTACAAATAATCCACGGCGCGACAGGCCTAGAATGTCTTACCAACCGGCTGCTGGTCTCACTTCCACCTGCGTTAATCACAGTGACAGACGATCATCCAGCCAGTGTAGGAGTGACATATGGTCAGCATCTCGGGTCCCCAGCCGGTTTCGCTAGTTTTCCTAACTTGGAACCACTATTTATTCTAGCTACCCAAATGCGTCACGATGCTAGGTGGACACCGGTTCCAGTATATTTCTTCCCTCATGGAGATCCGAACTAGAGCAAGTCCCGTAGCTCTGCGCCAAGGCATCTTACCTTAACCACTGAGCTACGGAGCGGGACCCACTTTCTTATAGCTGTATGATAAGAGGCAGCGGTGCATCGATCGCAGTACCAACTTACGGCTTCTATGACAATACATCATTTTATTGACTATTTAACTCATGCCCCAAATGGGATTCAATGACCAGTCACATTTCAAAGGATCGATAAAAAGAATAAATAATAGTATTAAAAAACTAAAACAACACACTTTATTAGAAAACCGAACTAAAAAAATGAAAAATAATTTTAATTTCCAACACGCTTGGGATAAATAATTTCACCATCAAAAGTGTGGGGTGTTCTTTATAAATTAATACATTTGATAATAAACAGATATTGGTAAAAGTAAAGTCTCTAAGAAGAAAATGTAAAAATGTGTTGGAAATTAAAATTATTTTTCATTTTTTTAGTTCGTTTTTATAATAAAGCGTGTTGTTTTAGTTTTTTAAAACTATTATTTATTTTTTATTTTTTAGTTTTAATATTTTACAGAATAGGATAAAAATGTAAATATCTTTAAATTCGATACTATTGTAGTATGAGCTAAAAGTAATACTCTAAAAAAAAAACTCCCAGCCGGATTTGAACCAGCGACCTATGGATTACTGAAATTATATACTACTAGAGTTCACTGCTCTACCAACTGAGCTCTTACAACGATTGACTAAAAAGTCGACAAGTCCGCAACCTATTATACTAGTTTTCATTTTTTTGATTTTCTGATGATTCTGGCCAGGATTTTAGAAACAAAATATGAAATTATTGTATTGTCACGGGTCCTTTACAAGTATACAAAGTTTCAAGTTGATCCAATGTTTAAGTGGGTAAAAATCGTGTTAAAAAATTCCGTTACATAGATACAAAGACACTTTTTTGATTTTCTGATGATTCTGGCCAGGACTTTAGAAAATAAATATTAAATTATTGTATTGCCATGGGTCCTTTACACGTATACAAATTCAAGTCGATCCAATGTTTCTAAGTGGGTGAAAATCGTGTTCAAAAATTCCGTTACATAGATACAAAGACACTTTTTTTGATTTTCTGATGATTCTGGCCATGATTTTAGAAACAAAATATGAAATTATTGTATTGTCACGGGTCTTTTACAAGTATACAAAGTTTCAAGTCGATCCATTGATTTGAAGTGGGTGAAAATCGCGTTAAAAGATTCAGTTACATAGATACAGGTCAAGCTAATATAAAGCGTGTAAAAACGAAGATATAACGACAGAACTTAATATATTTAATATCTGTGAAAGAATAAAATACTATCAAAATGCATATCTTCAGCACGTATTACGAATGAATGAACAGCGCATACCAAGAAGAATGTATAATTATAAACCAAAAAGGAGAAGATTGTTGGGAAGACCATTGAAGAGATGGAAGGACCAATTCTACCTACAATGAGATCGGAACAGGCCATTTGACATAATCCTTGATGATGATGATGATGATGATCACATTTTAATGTATTTTGAATTAAAACCATTCACAGTCGTGTTTCACCTCGAATTTATCAAACAAGTTTATCATATTGAAGAAAGTTCCTCCTTTGTAACATTCTGAATAGGTCATAGCATTATTTTGCAGTAACCGACTCTCTAACAAATACGGCTACCAGATTGTATATACAGTGCACGAATGTCAGCTGATGGTGCTTGTGATAATATAAAAAAAACATTTGTAGCAATTGATTATACCACAAAAAAAGACTGTTTGTACCTTCTTAAACAAATTATTTCCCAGGAAATAACGTTGCAGAAAAATATAATTGACATATTTACATCATAGAGCATTAGAAATTAATTATTACCTATAATTTTTGTTATAAATTTCTCCTCTAGGGTGCATTCTTACAATATTTCCATCCTTTGGCAATAAATAATATGATCTGGCTGCAGTGATGAACAAACGTAACAATCGTTACTCAGTTTTGTTTTCAAACATCGCTTCTCATTTTGTTTTCAAACATCCCCGTTTACATTAAATAAATAAATATTTTAAAATAACTATATTTAAATAATGATTTGTGAGTAAACAGCTTAATTTTATTCGTTAAATAGTCCTAACAAATGCCACTCTTGATTTCCAAATTCTCTAGATAAATTCATTCCTCACTTAGTGAGTCGTGAATTTATCGATAATTTGGAAATCACTCGTGCATTACTTATGAAAATATTTGACATATATTGGATATTTTGACCTTCTACAGGAATTTTATAAATGTGAGCCTAACCACTAGAACAGAATGTGAATAGAAGTTCTGCAAGTAAGAAAAAAATGTATGACGCAAATGGGTAGAAGAGTTGACACAATTCACGTTGAATCGATAATGCCGTATTATCTCTTAGATGCTCATATAAATGCATGAGCTCAGAGTAGAGAAATGTTTGCCGCACTAATTCAATTGCTTCGTGCTGGAAGGGTAATAATTACTTTATATTCAACTTGCCATTATGAGCAACTGTTCTGTGCCCTCATTTTACCATTAACTGCACCTAATTAATTAGATCTTGATCAAAACGTGAAGAGGGCGATCTTGGTGGATTATGCAGGTATCACAGATACAGGGTGTATCTAACCTTTAAGATAAAAATTGTACATATGCCGGAGCAGTGATTATTTTGAGATATGCAACTGATGCCAATGGCTGATGGTGCCATGAGTTCTTCAACTTATGAGAGATCTCGCCCGAAAACTGTTGTAAGATTAGCACAAGCACAGATAATTTCATCTCATTTCAAAACTGTACGGCCTAGTAAAATATGAGGAACATAGTATTTGCAGTAATATTATTATAATTCCTTCGCTTTTTAGTAATAAAAGATTCATCTGGCCGCCTTACAAGGGCTGCGAAGATATAGTTAGGTGGTGGGATTGCCACCTTACAGCCTCCCAACTTGCTTCAGCTTTGTTTTTAGGGTGCTTTCCCTTAGGTAGATTCGCCTTCTCTTCGGCTCTGAGCTCTACCTATCAAGGGATAAAAGCAGGATACAGACTGCGGAAATGCTATTTTTACGTAATGTGAAAGGATGCACAAGAGCGGATAGAATAAGGAATGAAACTATACGAGAAGAAATTAAATATATATAAAATTGAAGGTAAAATAATAAGAAATGGACAGAACACTTAATGAGAATGAACAACGAAAGAATACCAAAAAGAACCTTCCTGTATAATCCCAGAGGAACAAGAGATGTTGGCCGACCACGTAGAAGATGGACCCCACTTTTAAACTTCGCCGGAACAGGCTGCATAGCCTAAACCTTGTAGTAGAAGAAGAAGATTATTATAATTCAAATTCTTATTTATTATACGACATAGCGGTACGTTTACCTCCAGTCATAGCAGCACTGTCGCTGTGTTTCACTGACTTAGATAGTAACAATGTATTTTTATTTATTTATTTATTTATTTATTTATTTATTTATTATTATTTTACCAGATGGAGTTAAGACGGTAAGGTCTTCTCTTCCACTTCACTAGGGTTAAACTATACATACAATAAGAATTATGATTGATTCATAATAATATCTGTGGGTCGGAGGTATAGGACACTATGTCACATTTACTATATTTTACAGGAGAGAAGTTTGAAGATGTTTTAGTGGACTTCAGTAAAGGGACTTGGCGTTTTTTAAAAGCAACGTAACTCCGCCAATTCTTTATATAGGACATAGTGTTGTATACCATTCGGTAAAGGACCAGAAACCCATATTATTGTGCCAATAATCTCATTTTGGCCAAAAATGGACATAGTGTCTTATACCTCCGACCCATAGATATAGACTACACAATATAAAGTTGACAAGGATAAGAAAGAAAAAAATAATAACAAAAATAATAACCTATAATTAGATTAAGTACATGATTTGATAAAGAAAGTTTAAAATATAAAGAATAATAAAAGTATACTTGGGACACAGTTATTACCCATCCAAGTGTTTTGTGCAGGCGGAAAATATGTTAACTAACAAACTGTCTTTCTCTTTCTATTCCTTACTATGTTGCCACTTCCTGTCCTCTGTATTATGTTGTTTGATTGGCAGGTAGGGAGCTGACAAATACTATGTATTTTAATGATCCGTCGTTCTGCGCGGTCAGTGCCAGAATGACTAACTTGACAACGCTGTTAGTTTTGGGGCTACGTCTAGGAATGAGCTGTCCCTTCTTTGCTCTTCTCATTACATGTTGCCACTTGTGATTTATTGTGAGGCTGGCAACAGAGTGACGACAAATACTGTGATTTTAAATCATCCGACCGCTAGAGCGTTCCGTGCTTAAATGACTAATTTGACAACCATGTTAAGAACTTTCACACGTGTTTAGAGATTCTCCCCCACATTTGAAGTTGAAAAATTTAAATACGTGATCGGATGTACGGTTTTCTCCTACATCCCTTCCACAGATTCAGTAGGTCGGCGACACTAGCGCTAAAACTCTTCCCCTCCGCCCGTGAACAGTTAACTTGGATGTGTAATATAGAATATAGTGTCTAAGGAAATATGAAGTGAGTTTCTTTTTAAACTGTTTTGGTCGGGCAGTCCTTGATATACGAGGGGAGGGAATTCCAGAGTCGGGTGGCTGAAACAAGGAAGGATGAGGAATAGTGAGATGTTCAATGTAGAGGAACAGCTAGATCCAAATTTTCTCTCGATCGTGTGTTTAAGTTATGGTGGCAGGAACAAATAGCAAATGAAGCACTGCCCATCTTACTTAGGATATTGTACTGCAGTCCTCGCAGGACCGATGGTATGGTAGGGTTAAACAGACTGGTAACCGCTATTTTGGTAGTTTTTGGCGAGGAGTTTCAGAAATACAAGTGAAATAAGCAAGACTTACAGGCAGTTAATACAGATTTAAGTTTTATTAGTTGAACTCTGTGATTTCCAGGACACTTATGCAACTGAAAACATGTAATATGTATGGCCCACTTTAAAGAATTGGAATCGAAATATCTAAACTGAATTGAATTTGAGTCTAGCTTACTTACTTACGTATCTACTTACTTACTCACTGGCACTATCGAACCCGTAGGTTCATGCCGCGCGGAACATAAGCTATCCATACATCCCTATCCATGAGCTAATGCTTTCCAATCATTCCCTGTATAATCTACTTCCCTCAAATAATAAGTTAATGTTGTTCTCCCACCTCATTCTTGGTCTACCAACTGGGCGTTTTCCCTCTGACTTTCCTACAAGAAGCTTCCATGCACGTTCTTTCATTCCCCATACGTGCAACATGCCCTGCCCATCGCAGTCTATGAGACTTACCTGTTCTTATTACATCTGGCTTCCTATATAAAGAGCATGTACTTCATTGTTTATGTAGTCTTCTCCATTCACCTGTCTGTTCATCTCTCTCTTGGTCCAAAAATGTTCCTAAGAACTTTATTCTCAAAACTCGTAATCTCATTTCCTCTCTTGAAGTAAGAGTCCATTGTTTCGCACCAATATAATATAACTGGTAGAATAATAGTTTTATATATTTTCAGTTTAACGTTTTTTTGAAAGGATTTGGGACATCAAGAGTCTCCTGTAATGCATAATAGCACGCATTTCCGGAATTGAGCCTATGTTTAATTTCTTTGTGCATCTCATTCCTATTTGTGATTATCGTTCCTAGGTATTTGAATTCAGCCACTTCCTCAAAATTTTCCTCATTTGTCATTAGCTGTCCATTTCCATTATTATAATGCATTTCTACGTGTGATCATATATTTAGTTTTATTGATATTTACTTGCAGTCCTAATGCCATAGTGGTTACTCAATAGTGTGTGCGTGTTGTCCTTTAGTATCTCCTCCTCGCTATCGGCTAATAGTAAGAAATCTAATCACACTATCACTTTATAAAACATACTTCACAAATAATGTTTATCGTGAAACGTGGACACTATAATAACCATGATTTTTTAAGTTTATATACCCCTGATTTTCTGCCTGTTCTGTATATGACACAAGAAGAGACTAGACTAGTCTACAAAAATGTAGATATTAAACCGCCCGAGCCGGATATTAATATGTTTGCCTGTTTAAATATGATACTTTTTTTTATAGAAGTTAGTAAATAGGATGAAGTACTTTCTATCTTGGAGCACTGGAGTCTCTAATGCAGCAATCCGCAAAAGTAAAGATAACATCTGAAATGTTAAGAAGACAAGAAAGTTATTTGTTCAGAAGCAAATCTCTATGCATGTTTTAGCAGTGAATCGCCCATATCGTAAAAAAAGTATCTCTTGCTCTGAAACATACACGGAGACGATGATCATTAACAACAATGACGATGATGATTGATAATAATAATGATTAATGATAATGATAATGATAATAATAATTAATAATGATAGATAGATAGATAGATAGATAGATAGATAGATAGATAGATAGATAGATAGATAGATAGATAGATAGATAGATAGATAGATAGATAGTAGATAGATAGATAGATAGATAGATAGAGATAGATAGATAGATAGATAGATAGATAGATAGATAGATCATCGGTTTGATTAATGTCTTTGAACATTGTCCGATTCCTAATAGCCAATTTTGTCGGTCCATCCAATCTCCTGTTGTAGATGTTTCTCTTTCTGTATAAATATATTCCCTGACTCCAGGAGGTTTTAGGTCTTCCTCTCCCTCGTCTTTCCCTCAGTTTTTCATTCCAAAACAGATTTTGGTAGCCGATCCTTTTCCATTCGCTGGACATGTCCGTACCATCTCAATTGCTGAATTTTAATATAATCTAAAATAGTGTCTTCAATCTTCATTTTCTCCCTTATAACTGAGTTCCTAATGTTTTCTCTTCTTGAAATTCTTGCTGCCCTTCATATAAAATCCAATTTTACAGATGATCAATTGTTAATTGCACAAGATTATGAATATTTAGAATATATGACTAGAAAATTAATAGAAAAATATGAAAAATGGGGATTAATTTTGAACATGAAAACAAAAAATTACTAGTTGGTGAACCAAATAAAATTTAATTTTGGAGACTGAAGAAACAATAAAATCTTATAGTGTGATCACATATTTAGGAATAAAAATAAAAAAATGACGAGTTATGAAGAGGAAATAAGAAATAGAAATAATAAAGGAAAATTTGCCATTGCTTGCCTCAATGGAATATTGTGGGATAAAAATATAAGTAATAAAAATAAAATGAATATATATCATAGGCCTACAATTGTTAAAAACATCATTATTCTTTATGGAGCAGAACTTTGGCCATTAACAACAAAAACAAATAAGTATCTTTTGGCAACGGAAATGGATTTTATAATAATAATAATAATAATAATAATAATAATAATAATAATAATAATAATAATAATAATAATAATAATCTTCCTCTTCTTCTTCACTTCCTGGTTTAGGCAAGAGTTGCCTGTTCCGTCTTCACTATAGATTTAAGACTATCTCTTCCGAGGACGTCCGACATCTCTTCTTCCTCTTGGAAAATAATGGAAGATTTTATTTGGTAATCTTACTTTCTTCCTTTCTTTCTACATGTTCTTTCCACTGTAATCTTGTTATTAAATATATTTTCTTTTATGGAGTAGATTTGCAGTTCTTCACGGATATCCTCGTTTCTTATCTGGTCCGTTCTAGTGCAGCCTTTTACTCTTCTTAGAAATTTCATCTCGGCTGCTTGGATTTTACTTTTTCTTTGTTTAAGTCCGTCCGAGTGTTCCATTGTGAAGAATACGAGTAATGTGTTTTCCTCCGATCGCGGTACCAACGCTATGCAGAGTAGACCATTGGTGGGGCTGCCACCTCAAGCTTTAGGTCCAGCTCCTGGATGTACTAACCCCATCTATGAGGTTGCCACTGTCCGCCAACCTATTAAAAATTAGTTGTCGTTGTGGAATTTACTCTTGTTTCCCCGAGCATGGGTCTCTTATCATCCCAGAGAAAAGCCCCCCTCTTCCCATCAGTTCTCCGACCCAAATCGCCGAAGG
Source organism: Diploptera punctata (assembly GCA_030220185.1). Lineage (NCBI taxonomy): Eukaryota > Metazoa > Arthropoda > Insecta > Blattodea > Blaberidae > Diploptera > Diploptera punctata. The sequence continues at coordinate 11,098 of JASPKZ010005908.1, forward strand.
GATTCTATACCACAACCTTGATT
>JASPKZ010005910.1:0-61312 GCA_030220185.1 Diploptera punctata
AGAGTAAGGCAGAGAGGAGAGAGAAAGAGAGTAAGAGAGAAGAGGAAGAGAGTAAGAGATAGAGAAGAGAAGTAGTAAGAGAGAGAGAAAGAGGAAGAGAAGAGAAGGAGAGGAGAGAGAGAAAGAGAGAATAAAGAGAGAGAGAAGAGAGTAAGAAGAGAGAGAGAGAAAGAGAGTAAGAGAGAGAGGAAGAGAGTAAGACAGAGAGAGAGAGAAAGAGAGTAAGAGAGAGAGAGAAAGAGAGTAAGAGAGAGAGAGAAAGAGAGTAAGAGATAGAGAAAGAGAGTAAGAGATAGACAAAGAGAGTAAGATAGAGACAAAGAGAGTAAGAGAGAGAGAGAGAAAGAGAGTAAGAGAGAGAGAGAAAGAGAGTAAGAGATAGAGAAAGAGAGTAAGAGAGAGAGGAAGAGAGTAAGACAGAGAGAGAGAGGAAGAGAGTAAGAGAGAGATAGAGAGATAGATAGAGAGATAAATAAATAGAGAGAGATACAGAGATATAGAGAGAAAGTGGGAGAGAAAGAGAGAGACAAAGAGAGAGAGAGCAAGAGAAAGAGAAAGGGAAATAGAAAGAGAGAAAGAGGGAAAGAGGGAAAGAGAAAAAGGGAAAAAGAGAAAAAGAGGGAAAGAGAAAAAGAGAAAAACAGAATATAGAGAAAGAGAGATAGGGAGAGATTGAGAGAGATTGAGAGAGAGATAGAGAGAGAGAGAGATAGCATGATAGCGGGATCGAACACGCGACCTGCTGCAAGGGAAATAGAAACTCCCTCCACGAGACCACACAACCGTTCCCTGCTAGACACAGTCTGTATGAAGCAGGACTTACCTCTATAATGAAATTATATATTAACTTGTCTTAATTTAAATTAATCAGGCGCATTTTTTATTAGTAGAGGAAATAAACAATATTGCTATGCCTTGTGTTTTTAAACAAAGTAACGAGATCTTACAATCTTTATTCATATATATATATATATATATATATATATATATAAGAAAAATAAGTGTTTGAATTGGATTCCCCTGGTAGTGTAATGGATATCACGCTGAGGTACAGACTCAGAGATCCGGGTTCGAATCCCGTCCAGGCATTTATTTTTCTTATCATTCCATATATATATATATATATACATATATATGAGCTGTTTCATTTAATTAAATAATTTCCCTATATATACAAATTTATTTATATATCGTAGCCTGGTAACGTGTAGGGATTATAAAAAATTACATTATTAAAAAAAATCCTGACCAGGATCGAACCTGGGCCTACATCGTCGCAAGAAAGCATCTTACCGCCTGCTCTACTGAAGCGAACGACACAAACACTTCATCAGAAGTAAGCGCTAATTTACTATTGATTGGTTTAAGAGACCATTACTTGCTTTCAGTCATCTGATAACTCTCTTAACTTAGAAATTAAATTAGTAAATTTATTTGTTGAAATTCTATCAATAACGATTGGTATAAATATATGATTGGCCCCTCATGCCGCCGGATTTGACCTCAAAGGAGACAGCACATGTAACAACGTACTGGTGTGAATCGCTCTTCAAAATTTTAACTTTCCACCATCAAGAATTGCGCCATCATTTTTTTTCAAAGGCTGTACGGGATGACTTGCCTTTAGTTATGACTGCGGTAGACACGAGGACAGCAAACGACAACACAATATAACAAACACATATCAGACCCAGAGTTAAGTTAGAACGGGGAAATGTTTAATTAATAACAATCCTAAAAAATATCTAGGACCATCAGGGACTCCATGACCTTGACGATAGTGGGAGTGTTTCGAGCTAAATCAGAAGTATCAAGGTATAGCTACCTTTACTGGACAAACATTGAGCCAAAAACAAAAGAATTAATCTCAAAAACGTGTCAAACTGTATCAATGCATGAACAGAAATTTTTACTTGAAAGTTTGGCAGAAGAGAGATGAATGGGCAGGAAGAAAATGTTAGCCGTAGAGAAGATAATCTTCTAACGGATATAACCTTAAATAAATCGTAGTCTTCCAAGTTGGAGTTTGCATATTAGAACCCACTCCACAAATATTCCAACAAAAAGAAGCTAGACTCTGTATAGTCGGGTGTAAAACTTACTTAGAAGGCTAAAATGTTCATTAAGTGTTATGTTATTATTTCTATTTAACGACGCTCTTAACATCTAAGATCATTAGAGCACAATTCAAATTAGAGTGAGAAAGGATCAACATATTTTGCTCCTAAATATATTTCTTCAAACATGAGGTTCTTTTACGTTCCGTAAATATGTGCACGGTACCCAAGTATTTGGCGACTTTTCGACGGAACCGGTACTCAGTCATTTTACGTCCTGTAAATCCACATCTCGGCGAGTTTGAGCTCGTGACCCTGGAAGCCAGATGGACGCGTGGTAACCATTGATCCACCAAGATTGTCTACGACGTTCAAGAACAAGAAAAAGAAGAAAAAGAACAAAGCAAAGGACAAAGAGAACATAGCCTATTTCATAATTTGTTCTACTTGCATGAAAAAAAACAATTGATACTAACTAACTCAGTGGCATTATCTAACCGTAGGTTCATAGTCACACTGACATAAGCTCTCCATACTTCCCTATCCTGAGCTATGTTTCCAATCATTTCCTGTATAATCACACATCGCAGTCAACGACGCTTAACTGTTCTTATTACTGTATATAAAGACCATGAAGTTCACCGAGTTCGCTGTTATGAGTCTTCTCCATTCACCTTTCTATGCATCTCTCGTTGGTGTAAAACGTTTCCTAGGAACTTCCACCTAGTGTCAAATTAACAGAATTTTAACTTAGTGTCACATTTTTATGAAGATAAAGCTGTGATTTGAGAATTTTTTTAATAAGGGATTGCACGAGAAAACTAAATGTAATTTGTTGTTTTATTTGATATGAGCGTTTTCCGCTACGTTTAGTTAATACATATTTCTATTCCATCAGCGTGGTTTAACCTCACACTTTGTAGGTACGGCACTTTTGCGTACCGCAAGCCACCCGGGTCTTACAGTTGCACCACTTGTCCGGAGAGGGGTTTTAATAATACTATTTTACCCAAACAGGGCACGTTGGGCCTCCTCGAATGTGTGATCAGCTCAATGACAACACAACATAAAGACGAAACACAACATTCACACTAAACATGGCGAATGTGATAATGATGGCTAAGATGATGTTCGGGGACCATTTTGGCCCTAATAATTTCAAAGAAGTTAACCTGCATGAAACATTTATTGAATAACAAAATTGTGTAATAAGGTAGGAAGCAACATGAAACTAAACATGAAATTGAAAAAAAAAAATTATATTAATAAAATGTTAATATTTCACAAATCGAATTGAAAACTCTTTTATTTATAACTTTATACTGCTAAGAATTTTAGATAGATAAATGGAAGACGTTTCTTTCTTCTACCAGGTAAATATAAATACATTTTCAGATACCATACTTATCATCGTTTAAATGGCTCAGTCAGTAAAGTAACAGATTGAACTCTAAAATTGGAAATATTCTATTTTACCTTATTTTAGATAACATTTTGTTATTATGCTTTAAAATTAAACCATTCCTTTCTTTAAACTAAATTAAACTCATGGGCGATAAGTGTGCAAGGCACTTCGTATAACAGAGAGGTAGACGTTATAGCTATGTGTGATAAGTGGTCAACCGTCGGATTCCCAAAATGTTATACACGGTACATACTATAACTGCAATTCCTCACAATTCTAGGTGGACACCGTTCCACACTAGCCGACATTCAGTGAGTAAATTTCTTCCACATAGGGACTCGCACCAGGGCATGTTCGGTAGCTCTGCGACAGGGCGTAATGTCTTGGAGGCTGTATTTTATCTGTTTCAACATTATCACTATATGAACATTTCCGTACCAACAACTCCTTTCTATCGATTGCTTAATGTTTACAAACTTTAGATTTTATATTGTTTGAAATATCCATTTTATCAACAAATGTCACAATTCTCTACTTTTTTAATTTATTGCAGGGGGTTTATTTGTTCTCATCGTGCGTCAGAATTATATATTCTTCAAGTTGCCGTAGCGCATTGTTGAGCCACAGCCCCTCCTTTGTAAGGAGTTACTGGTACAAGTTAATTTTTAGTTACCTTATTTGCTCATAGGTGTCAACACACCCAGCTAATGAGACATCTAACAGGAAACTAAGGTATTACTTGGATGTTGAGGTCGGTAAATGTTGCTTAGAGGCCTCATTATTCAGGCTTAAGGATCTCATATGAGCCTGAAAAATCTTCAGACTCGGGACCTACAGATTAAAGTTCCTCCCGGAGGACTTACTCTTTGGATTTTTTCGTCCTAAAAAATCCATCGACTCCGAGAGGGTTTGATCCCGCGAATCTCGATACTAGAGGCAAGGAGCATAATCTTTATTCCACCAAATAAAAACAATAAATAGCCTAATAACCATTTAAATTTATTACGAGATTTTTCCCCTAAGCACGATTAACACATTTATTAAAACAAGATTGGTAACATAAAAATTTGCACAAAATGCGTCTTGTTGACAACACGGATGATGACACAATAACCGTAACGTTACCAAGCAACGTCATTGAATATGAAATAGAAATTAAATGATATTAATTAAATATTAATATTTTACAGATTGCATTAAAAACTGTTTAATCTGAGTAGCTGAGATTTACAGACAACGCTTCAACTATCAGGTAAATATTAAATACATTTTCAAATATCTCATTCATCATCGTATAATGCTCGTTATTATGATATATCGTATGCATAGTCATGTTAATTGAAATTATAACAAATTTTACTCTCAAATTACAAATATTCCATTATTTATAATTTCACATAATATGTTGTTATACTGTTTATATTAAACTCCTCCGTCCTATAACAAAAAAAAATGTTGGCGCGGGAGACCTGCAACTGTCTAACCAGTTAGGACTATTATATTTTTTCAGAGGAAGTCGATAATCTGGACAGTATATGGGTAACATGTGGCAATCCTACACTATTGATCACTATCGATGATGTCTTTTTATCACAGATGGTAAAATAGTGTTGTAGGCCTATACACCTTGTTCACTATGCAGCAGATAATTTGTTTAAGTGCAAGATAACTGTAAGTACTGTATTTTGAGAGTTGTTTATCAATAATTTAAACCTCCATCCATCCATAGTAGTTCTGCCCGAGGGCAGGTCCTTCACCGAAATCATAGCTTTTCCATGCTATGCTTGCAGCTTTACTAGGGAATTGTAGGTGTGGTAGCTTCCCGTTGCTTTCCACGCTGGTGAAGGAAGATGATAAGGATGATGATGATGATGGCCATATGATTTCGGGGACCGTTTGGGCCTTAAAGTTTTCTTGACATTTGTCTTACAGATGAGGAAAAACCCCGATGAAAACCTCGCCCAGAAAAACTGCCCCGACCGGGGTTGGAACTCGGGCCCGCTGCGTGACAAGGCAGCCCGCTACCTCGAGACCACAGCGGTGGACAATTTAAACACATAGGACTATAAAATAAGTAAATTTATGTGAAGATAACTGTAAAGTCCACTGTGTTCTAATACGTCTTTTTTTGGTAATATTAGGGACTACATATATCTTCATTTAAATTCAGGACCTATGTCTAAAATAGATTAATTATCCCCGTTTGCACGGAGATTCTTCTGGATTGTTTGTTATTTATCATCGGTGGAATAAATATAGGGACTACTAACATCAACGTTTTTCTAATATTGGTGAATTTTATGAGACAAATATAACAACAATACAGAGCTTGGACATAGAAATAACAGATTATTTTATTAAAACATAAATTTTGATTATTTATAATAACATGTATCATTACATATTTTGAATATTTTCACCACATATTTATATATTAATATTACATAAAAATCAGGTCATGAATAATTTCTGATAGAACTTTATGTTGCTCTAACTGTGACATCTCGAGAATTCAAATCACCGTCACATCAAAGACCGCAGTTCTGCTAACAGTGCATGCACTCAACTGTCTCTTGCTGGGACGAGAGACTAACTGACAACGTACCATACCACGGCGCCACTTATAAGCTATACCGCATCACATCGCCACTATGCGCTCAGTCTCAAAACTTACTGACTGTAGCATGTAAAATAGCGTACATTTCCTGAATTGGCCCTTCTTTAATTTATTTGTGCATCTCATTCCTATTTGTAATTATTGTTCCAAGGGATTTGAATTCAACCACTTTCTCAAAATTTCCCTCGTATGTTATGCTGGTCAATATGATTTTTGTCTCATGAGTACCAATAGTTATACTTAATGCAGTTTTTCATCGTGTTTTCAAGTATGTATTCGGAATTTATCAATCACCCATAATTTTTATTTCAATTTCAATTATTGGATTTGAATAATTAATTATTTAATAAACGTTTTTTCGTCCATTTGTCCATTGTAAAATAAAACCAAATAAGCTAACTCAGCAGATTTCAGCTGTGGAAAAGATATATCAAGGCAAATGGAAACATAATATGCTGGCCGATTATTGTTGGACCATCAAGAGGGATTTTCCACATGGGAAATATAGCAGAAAATCATCATTTCTTACTTTGTAGGTGAGTCCGAATGTTCGAATATCGTGTAGTTACAAATGTAGAAAATATTAAAGTGATTGAAATTATAAATGCCTGTCTCTCGGAAACCTTGCGTGATGGAAAAACCCCGATATCATATTTGAATTCAGGAGAAAAATACTATCAGAATCACATATTTTTCTTTCTGAGACAAAAAAGTACATTTTTTGTAGCTCGGTGTTATTAACTGTGTATTACTGTTTATTATACCATTATATAGGACTAATCAGAAAGAAGAAACACATTTCTTCCAAACTACAGAAAAACAGAAACGCAATTCCAACGCTCCTGAAAAGAGAAACGTTTGTAATACTGTTCAGGGACGCATTGACGCTGTTGCTTGACATGTTGATTGTTTGTATTAAAATGCGACATAACAGGACGTTGGATTGGAAGAGGAGGAGCAGAAGATCAACTTCGTTACCGGTGGTCTCCGGACCTAACCCTGTGTGATTTTTATCTGTGGGGTTACGTAAAAGACGTGTTTTTATCCCCCTTATGCCTGAAACTCTTGAAAATCTGCTACGTTGATATGTTGAAGCCGTGAATTCGTTAACTAGAGACTAGCTGATTCGTGTGTTGCAAGAAATGAGCCACCGTTTTGATATTTGTCGTGTAGCCCATGGTGCTCATATTGAATACATAAAATACTGGAATTTGAACTTTTCTCTTTCCAGGAACATTGGAATTGTGTTTATATTATTTGTAGTTTGGAAGAAATAAATCTTCAAAATCTGTTCTTTCTTTCTGAACAGCCCTGTGTAATATATTCATATGTATGACCATATAATTAGTTTTACTGATATTATTATTATGATTATTATTATTAATATAATAATAATACAATTAACAAATATGGAAAAAACTTTATTATTATCAGGTAATCTTTAATACTTCTTCACATGCGACTCTTCAAATTTAATTCTTCACTTACTTTATAAAGAAATTCTACAGGTTTTATGAAACGTGCTGTAACGTTCCAAGCTATTTCTGATTTGTATCAAGAGGAGCACAATTCCCTGCATAACTAATAATTTAATAACAAGTTTTTAGTTGTAACATTTTACACAAGCTCTTAATGTGGATTTATACTTCACTCGTTATATCGATTCTTTGAAAAAATGAATTAAAACAGAATCCTTACGGGACATGAGAGAGCTATTTCTTAAGCGACGCAAGACCCGGTTTCTGTATACGGGGGGGAAATAACGTGTCACAAGAAATACTCTCCTTCTAACACACATAAAGTGATATGGATTCAAGTTACATACGTCATTTTTTCACAAACATCGCTATAAATTATTAACCACATAGTGCTCTTTTTTTAACAAACGCCAGCAGCTTGTCTTTACGACATTTTTGGTATTCTCTCCTGGCATGGTAGAACTGTAGCCCACTTATACAGGTGCGGTAGAAACAAACACCCATATTAAACATGTTATTTTGTCATGAAGAACTACAACTACACAAAGTATTAATGTAAATTGTTCGAAAGAACTCATCCTACCATTAATTACACAAGTCACGTTTTGTAAATTATGTCCTTTAGGTGTCCACCATTGTTGGCAATGCAGTGTTCTGCACGAACACGCACATTCTCTATAACCTTATGAAGAGCGTTGCCTGTAATGGCCTCGATTTCGGCATGAATGTTATTTATCAAGTCTTCAACAGCTGTTGGCTTGTTAGCATGCACTTTGGATTTTAGGAATCCCCACATAAAAAAATCACAAGTCGATATATCGGGCGAACGGGGTGGCCAGTTGACATTGCCAAAGCGGGAAACAAGATGCCTTGCAAACATTCTGCGTAAGGCTTATTGTTTGTTGCTCTCAACTGCTGGACCCATCTTGTAATCGACTTCCGAGACGGAACTTGATCATTCCGACCAATGTTAAAATGATGCCCGAACAAGCGCCGTGTCCATACGACACTGTCACAATATTTCAAAAACGTTTCTACCGCAAACGCACGGTGTTCGTTTGACCAACACTCCATATAGACTGGCAATGCTTTGAACTACACTACGCATTGGTACCAATATCAACTCTCTAGAAAGCCGTATCCAATAATGACGGACAATTTAAAATGAGCCATTGTTTCTGCCGCACCCGGTATTAACCAATTCGCCTTGATAGACGAGTTTTAAATGTGCCTGTTATGGCCGGTTATTTCCTTACCAAAGAATAAGTCGATTATTTTTATGAAAAAAATTACAATATTTTGTATACACCTGAAAAAGGCGATCTTTTGTTCAACAGGTCAGTCCTAATTGATTAGTGATTATCAATAGTCGTCTCAGATTTCGAGTTAAGCAGGTGAAATTCTGGTTTAGGTGAATGGATTTTTAGAGACATAAAATTCCAGAATACATCATTCTTGGAAAAGGAAATAAGCCATGGATCCCTTATCAAGGATTTACAGCTCTAAAACATCCTAAAACCCCAAATATAAAATAAAATACAGAGTCCTCTGTCTCAGCCCATTGAAGCCTGGATTTCAATTGGACACTAATTATCTTAGTTGTATCTTATTTTGAATTTACTTTTTTAGTTTACAAATCTCTTACTTTCTCGACTTCAACAAAATAAATTTTGGACACTATATCTTAAGTAAAGGGTTACAAGAGGCGCCTGGAAGCCTTAGTTAAGTTTCCCCGATGACATGATGGGTGATTAATAATAATGACGCACCAGGAGAATCCTAAACTTAGTTCAAATCCAGACCATGAGCGACCATAGGAAAAACAAATTCCAGTGCTCTGAACGGAATCCAACCCGAGACCTTATGAACTGCAGTCAGAACCTCTGACCACTAGCCCATGGAGCTGGTCACCGTACATACATAATTGTATTTAACACTACAATAACACAGAACACGCATTTTAAAACACATTTTTGCTTGTAAAAGTGTAGGATGAAAGTTAAAAATTAAATTGTACCTGTTGGTAGGTTCCGTCGCCCTGAACGTTGTTAAAACATGTTGTATATAAAATTAACAAAGTTGAGGACGACGACACCTACCAACAGGTACAATTTAATTTTTAACTTTCATCATATGACTTCACCTCAACGGAATTTGATATGAATTTTACTAGTATTGTATTCACGTAGACTTTCACGGCCGGAGTTGGTATGATGATCTTGAAGAGGATTTTCGGGCTGTAGGCCGTGGTCGTGAGGCTTGTAGTTCCCCGACGTTTCGCCAGAGACTGCGTCTGGCATCCTCAAGGGTTCTCTTGAGACCAGCAATTCTGTCCGCTGTCTGTCCTATTTATACGTTCACCGCGATGTGTTCTTAAGTTGTATCTGCGTTCTGATTGGTCAGCGGTAGGGACTTCCATTTGAGGTGAGAGAACAACACTCCTGCCACCACTAGTCCGGGATCTAGCTTTGTTAATGCTGTACTTATTAATGTGTTCGAGAGATACAAAGAAGTTATCAAGTAGAAAGCAGCCTGCCTCGGGACCATGAAAGGCAGCTATTAATTCACCTTTCTTTCCTAGATGAAAATAGATACAAATATAGATACTGATAGTTAATTGCATACAGCGAATGATTTGTTACAGGATAGAGAGTGATTACTATACTTGAATAATAACAAGGGGCGTAATATAAAAGATAAGCTTTTAATATAAACAAGTTTCAAGCGTAAAAACAAAATAATAAATTGAATAACAAAACATATCTCTTGATCATTCTATCAAGCATAGCTTACGAAAATAACTAAATGAATAACATACCATACACATAATCTCATTCACACATCCAAGCCTTCAGGAATCCTTTTCTTCTGTCCATAGCTGGATTAACTCAAAGTCGACTTCTTCTTAGTCATAATCCACTTGTCTATATACAGATCACCAATTCAAGTTCTTTAACTGCATGGTGAGCTAAAGCTGGATTCGCGTATTGAATCCGCTTTTGGAATAACTAAGCGCCACTTGCTAGGCCGATCGAATGATGATGTTCGGTAAGAGTACGCTGCCTATAAAGGTTCACCGGTAGAGGGGATATGCGCTGTAGAGATGCGCGGCAAAGAGGATGCACAGGGAAAGGGTAGCCACAGGGAACAGAGGACATTGGCATAGTTCACAAATGTTTTGTAGTAGGGAGGAGAACAAAGATACCACACTGAACCGCAAAAAGGTACTTTCGGTTCAATAGCTCCCCCTACGCCCTCCGGGTAAAAGAAAACAGTCCATAAATCCCAAAGTAATGTCTAATAAAGGGATCCCACGTTGGGAGGGGCACAGAAACACTACCAGATTCCAGCGGTAAATATTAACACAAATTTTTCATCGTCCCCAATATCACAATCACTACGCCCGCTTCCACGTTGACTATCCATGCGCTGAAAATTAACTCCAATTGGACTCAGTCGCCATAGTACAACTCTGCGGCGTTCCAGGTGAAGACCGGGTGACGATACTCTAATTGGATTGCCGGATCGCAATCCCGTTCCACCGCTTTCCAGGAATCTGTAGTTCCAAAGCCACTATGCCGGTCAGCTGGGCACTCGGGGGTCGGCCGGATCCTCCAAGCGCTCGACTGCCGAACATTCCAGGCTGCGTAGTAATGCCAATGTTAAGGAAAGGTAAACTGAAACACACAAGAAGGCAAAAACAGGAAAAAGGAACCATAGACATACTAATTCAACATGTGCCATAGTACAAAATATTTTTCTATAACCAATATCTCGTTTAACATACAGATATTCATATTACAAACATGCTTGGATTTACTCCATAGCATAACATAATTTAATTTGACTGACATGTTGTTTTATAATGTGGCCATGGACGCTTACTAACTTCTAGTTACACTCGTTTTAGAATTTAGTCTGCGTCTCATAAGCAAAACCTGGACCACGTATACTGAAACTCACTTTAGCAACTCCTACGACCAAAAGGATGGCATAATCAGCTCATATACAAATATACACAAGTAGTTCACTCTAATATCCAAAACAAATACATATACAAACAAACCACGTAAAAAACTAAGATCGACACTCTCTAGAAAGATGTCCATAACGCTGACATTTCCAACATTGTAGATTACTGACTCTCGGAGAATTCGCTGATTATTTTCCTCCGTACAAGAAGAAAGGTTGGAGACTATTCCACTAGTAAAATCCTTGATGGAGCTAAGTTTACAATCACTCATATTCTTGTTCTGTTCTGCAGAATAATCCTCCTGAATTGCGCTGTCTACAATGAACTTACGTTTTATTAATGTTTGTTCAGCCGGAGAGAGAGAATTCATATAATTTTTTAGTCGCTGACGTAATAAATTTACATCGCCCTCAACCTCAATACCTAGTGAGCTTAACTCTCGGACGAGATTATCTTTAGATATTACTTCTATCCAACTAGGCATGTTTACAAAGTATAGTGAACAAAAGATGTAAACAATTATAAGGGAACGTAGTTTAGTATGCATAAATCACTCTCTGTTTATGTATAAAGAAAGATGAGTCAATATATTTACGTGACATAATACCAACGCGTAAATTAATGCTTTTCAATAACTTTAACATAAATACCAAGTATCGAAAACAAGTAATTATCCGCAGGGTAATATCTCTGAAAAAAAGTCAATTTATTAATTCCAAATTTCATTAAGGACCATACAGAGTTTATACCCCTGTTTGGTACTTGAAACCAAAACTCCAAAACTTGAATAGAAAATTTCAAATCGATACTACAAGAACCACAGTTAATAAAATACAGCATGTCTTTCAAATGTGAAAGATACAAAACCATGCGCTCAAGCTACCATTTGTGCTTATAGAGAACACTTAAACCACGCCAACTGCAACCAATTGTGCTCAAGAAAGGAACCCTTAAACCATAAACCACGCTCTGCTACCATTTGAGGTGAGATGAACAACACTCCTGCCACCAGTTTTCCGGGATCTAGCTTTGTTAATGCTGTACTTATTAATGTGTTCGAGAGATACAAAGAAGTTATCAAGTAGAAAGCAGCCTGCCTCGGGACCATGAAAGGCAGCTATTAATTCACCTTTCTTTCCTAGATGAAAATAGATACAAATATAGATACTGATAGTTAATTGCATACAGCGAATGATTTGTTACAGGATAGAGAGTGATTACTATACTTGAATAATAACAAGGGGCGTAATATAAAAGATAAGCTTTTAATATAAACAAGTTTCAAGCGTAAAAACAAAATAATAAATTGAATAACAAAACATATCTCTTGATCATTCTATCAAGCATAGCTTACGAAAATAACTAAATGAATAACATACCATACACATAATCTCATTCACACATCCAAGCCTTCAGGAATCCTTTTCTTCTGTCCATAGCTGGATTAACTCAAAGTCGACTTCTTCTTAGTCATAATCCACTTGTCTATATACAGATCACCAATTCAAGTTCTTTAACTGCATGGTGAGCTAAAGCTGGATTCGCGTATTGAATCCGCTTTTGGAATAACTAAGCGCCACTTGCTAGGCCGATCGAATGATGATGTTCGGTAAGAGTACGCTGCCTATAAAGGTTCACCGGTAGAGGGGATATGCGCTGTAGAGATGCGCGGTAAAGAGGATGCACAGGGAAAGGGTAGCCACAGGGAACAGAGGACATTGGCATAGTTCACAAATGTTTTGTAGTAGGGAGGAGAACAAAGATACCAGACTGAACCGCAAAAAGGTACTTTCGGTTCACATTGTTCCACTGAGATTGCTGTTTGATAGTCTAGTCGACTGTACTTGTAGAGGTTTACATTTTGTGTTTTTTAGAACCGGTATCCATACTTTGTTGACTTTTAATGATTCTTCTTTTCTGTTGAAACTGTTTTTATGTTTGAATATTTCGATGGCTTCTCGTTGTAGACGGGTAAAATAGTGTGTTCAGTTAGATAATATGTCTGTATTCTGGTATTGTACCCTGTGGCCATCAAGTAAAGAGTGTTCTGCTACTGCCGACTTATCCATTTGTTTAAGACGACTGTATATTTCATGCTCCTTAAATCTGGTTGCGATGCTGCGTTTAGTGGTGCCTATATACACTTTCCCACAACTGCATGGTGTCCTGTATATACCTGCTGTCTTATGAGGATGGAGTTGATCCTTTATAGGTCTGAGAAGGTTCTTGATTTTCTAGGTAGGCCTGTATACTGCCTTTATATCTTCTTTCTTTTGTAGTTTTCCAATGCGGTCCGTTACATTCTTGATGAACGGTAAAAATGCCCTGGTTGAAAATTTTTCCTCTGATTCCTTGCTGCTGTTGCTATTGTATCGTCTGGGATGACTGGCTCGGCAAGCTCGAGAAGGAGCTCAGAGTCAGACGTACGCGCAGTGTACCAGCTGAGAATACGTGACGTCAGAGTGTAGCGGTGAATTATTGATCGCTTCCAGTCGTATTGCGACTGTGACGTCAGTGCTTTCATATACGTGTCTGCTTGAAGTGGGTGTGGTCCTGCAGCGAAAATTTTAATAAGTGATTTGAATAGTGATTTTAGATGTTTTTAGTGAAAATATTTTTAAAGTGAACTAGTGCAAAGCGTCTGTGCAAGTCTGTGGCTTAGCTGGAGTTGACCAGCGAGACGTGACTAGTGCTGCATCAAAATTCAGGTTAGTGGACTCCCAATAGACTCGGTCGTTGGGGTGTCAGCAATTATTATTTTAAGAATTGTAACCTATCGGTTATTTTAGGTTTATACTGACTAAGCTTTTTGTGTTTGTTTTAAAACTTCTGATATCTTGTCAGCTGCAGTAATTTACTCAATTTATTCTAACCAGTTCCTATTTATTTATTTATTTTAAAATTGGTGTTTTTAGGTTTTATATTGGTTTTTATCTGTGTCCCCTCTTGATATTTTTCGTGTATTGGTTTTTGAACACACGTAATAGGTACTGCCGTTGCTGTCGTGGGGAGGTGCTCACCCCTCTTTGTTTTTAAAGAGGCGGTTGTAGCTGATTTTAGGGGAAGACATGGCGAAGAGAATAATCCCAGATGACGAAGGATTTATTATACCCAATAAAACTGTTAAAGTGTCTCGAAATAATGAGCCTGATCCCCTTGCCACTTCGAACGCTTTTGACGTATTGCAAAATAATAATGATATAACAAATGAACCTAATGAAGAACAACAGATAAAGAAAACAAATTATTTTCCTCCCATCATAATACACCTGAGGGCAATTAATCATACTATATTGACACAGCTTACCAAAATTATGAGGGGGGAATACATAGCAGAATACATTTCCAGTGGATTAAAGATCAAAGCTAGTACTAAAGAGGATTATGATAGATTGATATCCATACTCGACAAAGATTCTGTTGAACATTATACATACGACAAGGACGGTAGAAAGTTTGCCAAATTCGTTCTAAGGGGTCTACCGCCCATATATGATAACATGACAATTTTGACTGAATTGTCTAGATTGGAAATTTCAGTAGTCCGGGTCCGCCAGTTATCTAAAAGTTACATTGATAATGTAACTATGAAAAAAGAATTAATTACATTACCGCTCTGGGTGGTGACCCTACCGAGGGCACAAGACGATGTAGACAAATTGAAAAAACTAACTGGCAAACTTCTGTCATCTGATGGCACGGTGTGTGAAGTGCACCGGTCTACACAATACTCGCGAATGCTGGAAATATTTGACCGAACCAGCAAAGTGTGTAAATTGCGGTGAAGCACACCCTGCTAGCTACCGGGCCTGCAGAGTAGTTGAACAAGTTAGAGCAAAAATAGTAGACCGACCAATTTGCCTCGGGTTACAGTGAAACCAGCGGACTTCCCGCACTTACCCCAACGGGATGGGATTCCTGGAATGACCCCTGTAGCACAAAATAATATACAAAATGCTAAATTTAATGTAAATCGAGTAGAAAACGATTTAAATGACTTTAAAGATATTTTTGAATGGATTCGTAAGGGAAACATAAAATGGTATATCCAACAGATTAAATCTATTTTTGAAGATGTGAAAATTCAAACAGACACATTTGGGAGGGTCACCACATTATGTCTCGGTTTATTGCGAATTTTCGGGGTCGAAAATGGCTATTAAACCTTTAAAGATTGTTTCAATAAACATTAACGGCTTGACTCGCGAATATATAAATTTACAATAATATATTTTTAGAGATGAAATTGGCATCATATTAGTACAAGAAACGCGAAAACCAGTGTGGTTCGGCTGGATAATCCCGGGCTACAAAATTTATATCACGGATGGACCCAATCCGGCACATGGAGATACGGCTGTGGTGGTCAGGCCCACATTATCACATTTGGAAGTTGTCCTCCCTCGACTTGAGAATCTGCAAGTCACTGCCATCACTCTAATGTTAGAAGATGAAGAGGTCCTGGTCTGCTCGGCGTATCAGCCTCCCAGCAAAAGAATAGTGTTAAACGATTCTGAAACCATCATAAGAATTAAAGAAAATTTTATAATTGGAGGAGATTTAAATTCTAAGCATACCATTTGGAATTCGAGGCTGATATCGCCGAGGGGAAGAATTTTACAGGACCTGGCAGAGAGGGAGGACTTTGAAATTATTGGACCTGACACGCCGACCTATTTCCCAAGAACACTGGTGGGAAACCCCGATGTGCTGGATGTGTTCATGGTAAAAATAAATGTGGCGGTGGAGTCATTGGAAATTAGGGACGAATTGAATTCTGACCACTTCCCCTTGGAGTTAATTTTAAATTTTAACGTAGAAAAGACGCTTTTCATATCCGAGCATCGGTTACTAATTGGGGTGCGTTCACAGAGAATATGAAAGATTGTATTTTCCCGGATAATCGCGGAAATGAAACAACTGAGGCTCTGAATCTGGAAATAGATATTTTAACTAATACAATTGTAAACGATTTTAGAGAAGTGTCTACTGTATATGTTAGTAGTCATACCACGGGGAATCTGCCGGAACAACTTGTCCGGCGGAAAAGAGTGGTCAGAAGACACTGGCAAAGATACCGTAGGAGAGAGGATAAGATTCTTTTAAATAATCTGACTAATCGCATTCACATATTTTAAGAAATTATAAGATAAGGAAATTTAACGCAGATCTGGAACAGGCTGAGAGATCAAATAATATTTGGCCCATTTTGAAAAAAAATTAAAAAGTAGCGTAATTAATAATAAACCTATTCATGGACCAAATGGTCTAAAATATAAAGCAACTGACAAGGTAAATACTATTGCTGACTCCCTAGAGGTTGGGTTTAGACCCCATCTCCAGGATCAATATGACGATGACTGGATAGATGGGGTGGAATCGGAGGCGGAGCGGATCTCTGAGAGAGCTCCCCTACAGAGGTTGCGGTTGGCCTCCCTCGCTGAGGTTAAGAAAATTATTAAGACGCTTCTTAAGAAAAAAGCTGTTGGTACAGATTATGTATCAAACGAGATGATTCAGCACCTCCCATCTGGGATGGCGCGCTATTTAGTTACTATCTTTAATAGATGTTTAAATTTAAATTATTTTCTGCGTAAATGGAAAGAAGCAAAAATCATAACGTTACCTAAAGAAGGAAAACATCCTATTTTTGTTTCTAATAGACGACTGATCAGTCTGCTAAGCAATCTTGGTAAATTATTTGAAAGAATTGTGCTGGACAGACTGATCGGTATGACTACTGATCTGCGCGTCATCCCACAAGAGCAATTCGGGTTCATGCCGGGTCGTTCCACGACACTGCAACTGGTAAGACTCACGGAATATATAACATCAGGTTTCAATTATAGAGAGGACACAGTTGCAGTGTTCTTGGATGTCGAGAAAGCCTACGACACGACCTGGCATGAAGGCCTGATATGGAAGATGGATTCTATGGGCTTTTCGGATGGGATGGTGGGAATCATCTCGTCCTTTTTAACGGATATGACTTTCGTTGTCAGCGAGGGGGGTGCTACCTCTGATAGACGAACTATTCTAGCTGGAGTGTCTCAGGGATCCGTACTTTCACCATTGTTATATAATATTTATACCGCCGACGTTCCTGGGAGGACACATACGCAACTAACCCTGTATGCCGATGATATTGCGATATATAGTAAAGACAGATCCTTAATTAGGTGTAGTAGAATGGTCTAGAGAGGCCTACGAGATACTGAGCGATGGGCTGATAAATGGAGAATCAAAATTGGTAAAGAGAAGAATCAAGGAATAATTTTTACGCAACGACCTAATATTAATGGTGCAGAAATACTAGAATATGACGGAACTCTAATCAGATATCTGCCCACTGTTCAGTATCTCGGGGTTATACTAGATCGCCGCCTCACATGGGCTAAACATGTCGAGAAGATTCGAAATAACTTTTATAAACGTTATTCACAACTTAAGCCCATGTTGAGAGCCCACTCTCTGACACCTCAATCACGTACGTTGGTATACAGGGCTTGTATACGCAGCCAAATGATATATGCATGTCCCGCATGGCTGACCTTATCAAAGGATAAGATAAACTTGCTTCAGGTTCTTCAGAACAAGTGTTTACGAAGTGTAGGAGAATATCCAATTAGGACGAGAATCACCAAAATTCATGAAGTTTTAAACATTGACTTTCTTCAGGAAGTGATGACTAAATTAGCAAGAAATTTATATCAAAAAGCGACTCTGAGCGAAAATGCTCTTATTAATAGCCTAGGGGCATACAACGAAAAGGAACGGACGAAATATAAAATGCCAAAGTTCTATCTGGCCTAGAAAGTTAGATGCTCCTAGGCCTACCACAAAAGTATAAATAACTAATTGAACCTAACACTTCCTAAAGAAGAGATCAAGGTGATTACACTGGTATCCTGGAGAACCTGAAGCGAGCATACCTCAAGAATTGCTAGTCTCAAGAGAACCCTTGAGGATGCCAGACGCAGTCTCTGGCGAAACGTCGGGGAACTACAAGCCTCACGACCACGGCCTACAGCCCGAAAATCCTCTTCAAGATCATCATTTACTAGTATTGATTGTAAAAGTGTATTCAACATTATCATGAGAGATCTACATTTAACATCTATACAAATTCCGAGCTAAGTTCCAGTTGTGATGTAAACAGAGCAGATGTATGACTGCATTTTGATTGGTCGAGTGACGATTTTACGTTTGAGCGAGCAAGAAAATATAGTTTCCTCTGTAACAATTTAAATAAAGAAAATAAAAATATGTAATACCTTGCACATGTCTACATATGTTATAGAAGAGTCTCTTAAAATACATATTTATTATTTTAACAGGTAAAATATGCATTGTTTTATTGTCATGCATCCGCAATGCAGAATATGTTAGAATTTCAGTTGTTTCAAAATGGCCGCTTCTCAAGAATTCCTAAAATATTGTAAAGGAAAGCTTTTGAAAAGTCGGAGGAAATCAAAGTATGATGAATACTTTCAAAGCAGTTAGTGAGAAATAGCCAACATTAGCCTCTGAATATGTAGTGAAAATAACAGAATTTACAGGTGAGTCAGCAGGGAACATATATTGTACTCGTAATGGAATTATATATAAAGGATATCTATCGACATCATGGGAAAAGCTTAGGTCTAAACGTCTGATTAGGTATGTTCATATATAATTTTGTCATAAAATAAATAACAAATGGAAGTTCCTAATTATTGGTGCCATCTCACTTTGTATCCAGTCCAGTAAAATACGATGTTGCCTGGGAACAATGTTTGTATCGATGACAGTTCCGAACACAATTCGTTCACATGGCGAGTAAAAGTAGCACCACAGTTCCGAGTCGGAGCGGTAATAACGTAAACAAGTCTTTTATAACACAACTGGAACTTAGCTCGAATTTAATACAGGTCATATACGTGAATAATATTAAGATTAACAAATATTTTCTTTTGTTTTGTTTTAAATATTGTATAATTGTAAAATTAGTTTTCAATATCTCATTATTTTCCTTTGTTTTTTATATACATTAGAGAGGAACAATTTAATATGTCTTGCTTGTTTACATTTTATTATTAGTTTTAGTCTTAATTTTAACTAACATTAACTAGTTGCTTTATAGATCGTAATATAATAGATATTATCTTTTTGATAAAATCTTCATTTAGTGTTTAATATTAGAGTTAATTGAGATTGTTATATTCTGATCTAATATATGTTTGTCCTGGTGAGTGGAAGAGAAGGCCACATGGCCTTAACACCGCCCGCTAAATAAATCTAATCTAATCTAATTATATCCTTATTTATATAATGTATACTTACTTATATTATGAAATACTGAACACAATAAAATAGGAAATTTTAATGACATTACAAACAGGAATTTGACTTGAGGATCGAGGAAAAAACCAGGGAAAACCTCATTCAAGTTGGTCGGCATTGGGATTTGAATTCGGAATATATCAAATATGAATCTCAAAACTTACCACTTGATCCACCTGTGAGATAAAATACATAACCTCAAATTCCCCATCCTTAATGGAGCTATAATGCAGCCCTACATACAGAAATCAAAGATTATAAAGAGAAGAAATCAGAAATAGAAGCAGAAGAAACGTATTAAAAATAAATACTGTTGCAGTTCATAGCCTATCCTTAGTACAACAACTAGACATAAAATATATGATCCTAGTAGAAATACATTATAAAATTGACAGTTAATAAACATGTTTGAAATTTTGAAGAAGTGGCGGAATTCAACTTTATAGGAACAATAATTACAAACAGGAAAGATGCGAAGGAACATATTAACATAGGATAAATTCTGTAAATTCATCCTATTGGCATCACACGGACTCTTGCCATATCTAACTTCACAAAAAATATCTTAAGGTAAACATATATAGGCCCTAAAATAATTATTCTCCGAGTTATTTGAATGCCAATGTGAAACACTGTTATGTAGTGAGTGAGTTAGTTTATAAGAAATATTTGCACCCAATAGGAATTCCATGACGTTGCTGGTGGGGGTGTTTGTGTTTTTCAAGTCGCCAGAAACTGAACTAGCAATTATATAGTTACATAATTATTGTTAGCTTGTCCTTGCTTGGAAAATCTTGCCGAGAAACCAAACAAAGAAGGAATTCAGAAGAGAATATCAAATAGCAGAAATGTTGGAAGAGAAATTTGAATTGTCAGCGTTAGAAATGGTGGAAGAGAGATCAACGGGTAGGAGGAACACTTTAGCCGTAGAAAAGGCAACTCCCATGCGGGAGAAAAGTTTAAACAAAGGAATACGTTCAATCAGTGTTACGTCATAATTAGTAATCAACGAAATTCTTTAAAAGTTGAACTAATATTAGTGCCGTAAATAAAATCTAGGGGAGAAAGGACCAACAATTGTGCCTAGTTACCTCGTCTTACGTGCCCTAAACCCAGACGGGTGGTACTGGTTTCCAGTCCTTTACGAAGGAACATATACCACACGATTTTTACGTCCTAAATAATCCACAAACGCCGTAAGAGTTCGTTCCCGTGAACTTTAGATCCAGAGGCGAGCATGATAAGCTCTAGTCTAGCAAGATCGATTTCACGTCTAAGAAGAAGGAAAATAAAAAATACTCTAATCGTATGCCGTAGCGTAGTGGTTAAGGCACTGAGCTACAAGCCGGAGGGTCGAGGGTTCAAGTCCCGTTAGGGTCAGGATTTTTAAACTGACGCAAACCCTCTGTCGGCACTATGGCCCTGGGGTCGACTCAGTCTCTAACGGAAATGAGTACCAGACGCTTGTTCTGGGGGTAAAGGCGGCCGTCACGCAGGGCTGACAACCCGGCTGACATAAAGTGCCGATTGTCTAGAAAAAGTGGGAGCCTTAACCTCTTACTACCCCAAGGGCCTCCGGGCCTGTTGTGGGACCACTTTTACTTTACTAATCGTATGGATATTACATTCTCAGTGTCACATGTTAACATAATATCACTTTTTTTAAATAAAACTATTGTTAAGAATATTTAAACCTGAGGAAACTTCGATATTTGTATCGCACATCTGAGTGATGGATAAATTGTATTTGAAGATAAAAATTATACGCTCAGAGTTGTTGCAATTTGATATCTAAATGGATATTGGCCTTTTCCTCTACGCCCGAAAAATAATTTTATTAAAAACAGATAAATTTCACAATAGCAAATTAATGGGCCAGGATGGGAATTTGTTTTTACGGAAGTAAGGAAATAATTAATACCCGAGCGATACCGAGGTTTATAATTTCCGAGATTCTGTAAAACACTTTAAAAACCTGTGTTGTACATATTTTTTGCACGATGGTGTTATGTTAATAGTAAATAATAGTAAAATAATAACATATTTGTTGGAAATATTTTCAATTATTATAAACAACTGACTGTCGTTAGAAGTCTGACCAATGTATATACGATAAATGCCGAAAATAATATGGTTGAGACAACATCAGGCCGTGACACCAATCATGGTCAAAATGGCGGCAAGTGTGAATTTATTGTTTTATATTGTTTCAAATAAATCTGAGTTTATTTAAAATGCAGAGATTTGTTTGGTATAATGTATATTCACACCACCTTTTGGATATGTTTTTTCTATATATCTACAATGTACGTAGTATAGAAAAACGGAGTGGTTTTACTTCAGGCCCCCGTGTTTAATTTGTAATATAACAGTACAGTTATTTAGTTATTTATAGGTTGGCAACCTAGAAATTTAGGAAAGTGAACTTTCAATCATGGTCACCAGTCTTGTAAGTACGACCGGACAAATAATGATTGTAAAAACGTTCTTTGTTGCTAATGTTGACGTAATAACTGTATCGTAACGTAGCAACGTCATTAAATGTGAAAATGCAAGATATTTTTACAAATTAAATTTTAAAATATATTGACAGATTGAATTCAGAAGTGTTTCATCTATCAATGTATACCGTGGAAATGTATGTATAGACTTTCCTCTATCAAAACCAAAGTCATCAACTTTCAATGAACGGCACAAGGAAAGTCACTTATCCACCGCTACTTTTCATTCAGGCGATTAGAAACAAATGGGTGTAAGTGATTTTTTCTCTTGCAAAAAGTAAGTGTGTATACACATTAATATTTTTTGGAGTTACCTGGGAAAAATACGCATCACACACAGTTATAATTTTGAATTACCTGTCATTTTCTTATACAACTTCAACTTTAAAACTGTTTTCTCAATACTGCAAAACCTGCTCTTTTGCTTTTAACTTCCTCAGTTATACAACGTAACTATTTTTTAAAATACGTGTCAAATTTGGAAGCCAAATAAACACATGATTATATAGAATTTTTAATCTTTCGTTCTCCTAAAATATAGCACATTACATTGAGTTCTAATGGAAAATTACACTCTATTTCGACAATACTTACTTACTCACTGGCACTACCAAATTCATAGGCCGCGCGGACATAAGCTTTCCATACATCCCTATCCTGAGATAATGCTTTCCAATCATTCCCTGTATATCTACTTCTCTCAATTCAAAGTTAAAGTTATTCTCCCACCTCATTATTGGTAAACCAACTGGGCGTTCTCCCCTCTCGTTTTCCTACAAGAAGATTCTATTTTGACAATAATGTGACTAACCTGGTACTTTTCTGTCCCTCAAATATATACTAATATATCACGTGACACACTACATATATGCATTTGAAAGGTAACTCATTAAAAATCAAAACAAATTTAAATCTAAATTTGCAAATATCCTGTTTTCATTCTCATGGATAACTTTTTCTTCCATTGTGTTTTTAAAAGTAAACATCCCCGTTCATTAAAATGAACAAAACTTCATGCCGCGAGAGGCTTGCAAGACAATCGATCTATTAATTGTCTGACCTCTTGTGTAATTTTATAGAGGTAGGTAAAAGTGTGTAAATACAGGCCCACTAGTCTGGATCGCGTAATCTTGGAGACTCCAATTGCTTTCTTTAAGTAAGTAGTTTTTATTTTTTCTAGTGTTTCTACGTCAGTCACTGTTAGATGTTCTTCGATTATTTCTATCCCGTAAGTTAATATTGGGATTATTTTGGTTTCCAATCGTGTCATTGCCGTTTCTCTGTGATATTGTTTATATCGTGCATCGCTCCCACTGCCTGTGTTGTGATGTGCTTTGTGCACTTGGTTGCGATCTCATGCCTGGATATTTGTAGTCCGATACAATGTTTAATGCTCTGTCCTGTATGAAGAGTTGTGCTATTTCCCATATTCTTCCGCCGTTTGTGAAAATCATCATTTCGGTCTCTTCTACATTTATTTCAAATTTATTTTCATTGTACCATTCCTCCATGATATTCATTGTTTCCTGCAATTTTGTAAGATCTTTTAACCCTATTACTATGTCGTCCACACATGCGTACGAGATTATCCCCCCCTTAGTGTTTTTTTTTTCAAAACATGTGAACGCTACCATATCGAACTGTGCACAAAGAGGACAAAATCATAAACGTATATGCAAAGCACCAATAGTAAAACCTTATATTAATCTTAATGCCCATTTGGCTGCTATTAGAATAATAAACAAAGTGTGTAAAGTGATCCCACTACAGGCCACAGACGATAATGTATTATAGCCTCACTCTGATGGTTAACAGTTTATATAAAAGCGGGTGCCGCGCGGCAATACTTGACATGCTTCTCATAGCGCTATGAGCGTTTATTGCACAAGGACAGAAGACATTGATTATTTCTGTTATTATTTAATTTTGTATGTTATTATTATTTGGTATTGTTTAACGTTTAAAATTAAAATTATATATGTATTTATTAATTAAATAATTTATTCCAACATCATATAGCTTGTAGGTCGAACTAACTAACTAACTCACTGGCACTATGGAACCTGTAGGTTCATGGCCGCGCGAACACAAGCTCTCCATACATCCCTATCCTGAGCTAATGTTTTCCAATCATTCCCTGTATAATCGACTTTCCTCAAATCATATTTAATGTTATTCTCCCACCTCATTCTTGGTCTACCAACTGGGCGTTTTCCCTCTGATTTTCCTACAAGAAGCTTCCATGCACCTCTTTCATTCCCCATTCGTGCAACATGCCCTGCTCATCGCAGTCTACGAGACTTAACTGTTCTTATATCTGGCTTCCTATAAAGACTATGTAGTTCACATTATTATTATTATTATTATTATTATTATTATTATTATTATTATTATTATAACTGTTCGGTCTGAAAAATTTTGCCATGGCCACCACATGTTGAAATCACTTACATATTAAACTAATATAATATGTAGATATTGTATTATTATTATTCGAGTTTCATATCACAATAAATCACTGATAATAATGATACCATTAATTATGGTATACAATTTTATAACTGAATCGAATGTTCCACATTGTTCCGAGTATTAATTGAAACTGCGAGAAGAATATCGATATGGCAACATCGTGGTAGTCGCGGCAGTCGAGATCTTTGTATTTTAATAACATATAACAGCTGCGGGGAAACAAAACGAGCCGCTTGTTAAGCATCATAGTTAGGCGATAATCAACAGTATGTGGTTGGTATGTGGTCAGGATGTCTCTTAATTCTTATACTGGCTATTTATTAGAGCTGCACAAATTCCTCTCGAGACTGGGTGTACACCGAGATCTTAACTAACTAACTAACTAACTAACAATTGGCTCTATCGAGCTCGAAGGTTTATGATTGCGCGGACATAAGCTCTCCATACATCCCTATCCTGAGCTAATGTCTTCCAATCATCCACTGTTTAATTTACTTCCCTCAAATAATTCTTGGTCTACCAATTGGGCATTTCCCTAACGACACCGATCTCCTTCAGACCAATTTTCCATGAGAAAATTCGTTCTCCATAAGGACTTGTGGACCGGTGCCAAGACATGATATATTAGGTCGTTGGATTTTTCTATTCCTGTATTAATTATTATATGGAAATGTCAGCATTGATGACTTCCTTGCACCTATTGCCTGCTTTGTTCATTAACTCCAGGTTTCGATTGATTTTTCTCCTTTAATAATTCTCTATCTTTAGCAAGTTAACACATGGCACTCAGACTACAATATTATACACTACATAAGTTAGTTATTTCGGTAGATCAACATAATGTTTCAGGTCTAGTTTAATGTAAAAGTTAACACAACAAATTTCATAAAACATCACGAAACCTCTTGAAAGAAGTGAGTATGTAAAGACATCAAGTTATCTGGTGAAAGCTCTCATCACCCGAAGTTATATATTTGTAAAGGTGTAAAGCGATCCCATTACAGGTCTCAGAGAGCTATTGAAAAAGTACGAGATTATGGTTGACGCCTCTTTAGACAATTGGAGACTATTTATCTCCCGAGTTTTCAGTACAGCGTGATGGACATGTTTAGTTAAGGAAAAATATCTGGTTCTCATTGATTTTAGAGGTTGAGTAGAACCCAGTGATATGATCCTTCTTCTTCTTCTTTTTCGGCTTTCCCCCACTTATAGGTTTGCAGTCTTCAGTTTACATTTATCTTTATCTTTCCAATCTCCCTCTTCCAAATTCCTATCACCCGTTATAGTTCTGATGTAGGTTTTCCATTTCCATCTTGGTCTGCCACGTTTATTTCTTCCAGGGGGTGACCATTGATATATATTTTTTGGCCATCTTTCATTTTCCATTTTTTGTACATGGCCATACCAATTAAGCGTTTGATTTTCAATCCTCTTAACAACAGATGTGCTGACATTAATTCCTCTCCAAAGGAATTCATTTCTTATTTTATCCTGTCTTATTTTTGGAGGTTGACATGATCCTACCACAATTTTTTGTCAAGTAGTAAAAACCCTGACCGCATCTGGAATCGAACTCGTGACCTTCCGACTTGTAGTCTATTGCCTTGGCAAAATATTCAACGTGTTTCCAACTTTTTTTCAGAACATTTTAATTAATTTTTACTATTCTAGTTCATGCTCATAGTCTTACTTAAAACACTGGTTCATCCTCCTTTTGTTTATTTTATTTATTTATTTATTCATTGCACCACAATTGGACTTACGTTTGTGCTGGGCGAATGAAACGAAATGTGAACGAAAAATAAACATTAAATAGGTACAAGATAATTTGCCCAGCTGAGTGTTTAGTTAAGACATCATGAAGAAAGCAAACAACATCACAATATAACAAACGCTTAACATACCCAAAGTTAAGTTAGAAAGAGGAAATGTTTAATTAATAACAATCCTAAAAAAATATATATCTACCACCATCAGGGATTCCATGACCTTGACGATAGTGGGAGTGTTTTGAGCTAAATCAGAAATACCATGGCAGGGCTACCTTTACTGGACAAACCTTGTGCGAGAAACAAAATAATTAGTTAATTTCGAAGAACGTCTCAAACTGCATCAATGCATGAAGAGAAAATTTGGCTTTCCACCGAAAGATGGCAGAAGAGGAATCAATCGGCAGGAGGAAAATGTTAGCCGTAGAGAAAATAATCTTCTACCAAATATAACCTTAAATAAATTCTAGCGTTCCAAGTTAGAGTTTGCATGTTAGAACCCACTCCACAAATATTCCAACAAAACAAGCTTAACTACGTACAGTCGGGTAAAACTTACTTTAGGAGGCCAAAATGTCAATTCAGTGTTATGTTATTATTTCTATTTAACGACGCTCTTTACCATCTAAGATCATTAGAGCACAATTCAAATCTGAGCTAGAAAGGATGAACATATTTTGCTCCCGGTTATATTTTTTCAAACGTGAGGTTCTTTTACGTTCCGTAAATATATTCACGGTACCGAAGTATTTGGTGACTTTTCGACGGAACCGGTACTCAGTCATTTAACGTCCTGTAAATCCACAGATCTCGGCGAGTTTGAACTCGTGACCCTGGAAGCCAGATGGACGCGTGGTAACCATTGGTCCACCAAGATTGTCTACGACGTTCAAGAACAAGAAGAAGAAGTAGAAGAAGAAGTAAACATAGGATAAAAAGAATATATTTGATATATTTGTTCTATTTGCATGAACATTTCATACTAACTAACTCAGTGGCATTATTGAACCGGTAGGTTCATGGCCGCCCGGACATATGATCTCCATACATCCCTATCCAGAACTAATGTTTTCCAATTATTTCCTGTATAATCAGCTTCCCTCAAATTATTTTTAATGTTATTCTCCCACCTGTTTCTTGGTCTATCAACTGGGAGTTTTCCTTCTGACTTTCCTATAAGAAAGCTTCCACGCACGTCTTTCGTTCCCCTCTCTTGACACATGTTCTGCCATCCCAGTCTTCGAGACTTAACTGTTCTTATTAACTCTGGCTACCTATAAAGATCATGTAGTTCACTGTTATGTAGTCTTCTCCATTCACCTTTCAGTTCATCTCTCTTTGGTCCAAAAAAATATCTAACTACTTCCACCAAATGTCAAATTAACAAACTTTTAAGTTAGTGTCACATTTTTATGAAGATGGAGCTGCGATTTGAGAATTTTAAAACAAGGGACTGCACGAGAAAATTAAATGTAATTTTTTGTTACATTCGATATGGGACTTTTCCGCTACGTATATTAACAATATATATTTCCATTCCATTAGCGTGGTTTAACCTCACACTTTGTAGGTACTTTTACGTACCACAGACCACCCAGGACTTACAGTCGCACCACTTGTCTGGAGAGCAATTTTAACACATAGTTTTTTAACCGCCCAGAAGATATGGTGGGCCTCCTTGAATGTGTGATCAGCTCAATGTCAGGGCCTCCTCGAAGACAACGCAACATTAAGACGAAACATGCCAATCACACACACATTCATACTAAACATGGCGAATAAGATAATGATGGCCGGATGATGTTCGGGGACCATTTTGGCCGTACGCACAAACATAAAATAAGCTTTTAAAATAATTAACTATTATCCTACACAGTACAAGGAACTACAATAATAATTTACAAATAAGATAACTTTCATAAAACATTTGTTGAAAAACAATAATTATGCAATAACTTACGAGTACGTTACGAAGCAACGCCACTAAATGTGAGAGTGAAAAATATTTTAAATTAATTAAATATCAATATTTCACGAATTGAATTCAAAACTGTTTTATCTATAAGTTTATACTGCCTAGAATATTAGACAAATCAATGACAAACGCTATTTTTCTATCAGGTAAATATAAATATATTTTCATATAACATATTTATCATCGTTTAAATGACTCATTCAATAAAGTAACAAATTTAACTCTAAACTTACAAATATTCTAATTTACCTTATTTCACATAACATTTTGTTTTTATGCTTTAAAATTAAGTCATACCTTTCTTTAAACTAAATTAAACTCATGGAGCGATAAGTGTGCAAGGCACTTGGTATAACAGAGAGGTAGACGTTATAGCACTAGCCGATATTGAGTGTGTAAATTTCTTCAGCACAGAGACTCGAACCAGGACATGTTCGGTAGCTCTGCCATAAGGCTAATGTCTTAGACGCTGCGTTTTTCACTTTCAACATTATCACTATATGAACATGTCCGCACCAACAACTCTCTTCCATCCATTGCTCATTTTTTATAAACTCTACGTTATATCCATCCATAGTAATTCTGCCCGAGGGAGGGTCTTTCACTGCAATCATAGCATTTTCACGATATTCGGAACATTTCAAAAATGTTATTAAGATTGAAAATAAATCACGTTTTGCCGAATATATACTCGAAACACTTCATCGATTTGAAAAAATCGGTAACTATATGTCAATACTAGACAAAGAGTATAACAACAACAGGATCAGCATCTTTGAAGACATAGAGATTCTGAAAAGAAGCAAGGAATGAATACCTACTCAACGAGAACATAACCGCAGACATAAATCCATTATACAACACCGTCAGCCATCAGTTCCAGTTAAAATGCAGAAGATGAAACATTGTTTTCGAAAGACCTCCATATTAGAATAACTTAGTTGAGGACGACTGACTTACCAGGTAACATCTTATTACATAACCTCAACGGTGCTTTAACATACGTTACAAAAGTGTTGATATTCCTAAGTATTTTAAATACAACTCACCATGGTTCTCAGCGGGATTCGAACCTTGGATGTCTGATCTACTCCTTTAAAGTCTTGGCTAATTAGCCACGTTGGAAAACTAATATTTTCATTAGCCTTATATGTTATTGTTCTGTTTTCTGAAAATTAAATTTTTTTTTTCACGAAATATAATCTATTCCTAGTAATGGAAAATTAATAAATATTAAATAGCAAAGGAAGTCCAGAAATATATATAAATTCGTGATGTAACAATTTCTGGACTTCCTTTGCTATTTAATATTTATTAATTTTCCATTACTAGGAATAGATTATATTTCGTGAAAAAAAAATTAAATTTATTTTTTAATTTTCAGAAAACAGAACAATAACATATAAGGCTAATGAAAATATTAGTTTTCCAACTAAAAAACTTGAAAAATGATGAAATGCGGCAAGAATACCAAATCAAAATTGCTAATAGATTTGAAGTACTGGAATCTTCAGATGACAATGTGGCAAACGAAGAAGAAACTGATATAAATAAAGAATGGGAGGCTATAAGAGATACTGTTAAATTGTCAGCATCAGTAAAGCATTGGTTGTTTAAAAAAGAGGCAAAACAAGAAATGGTTTGATGAGGAATGTGCCGACATTGTAAAGAAAAGAAAGCTAGCAAAAATGAAATGGTTACACGAGCCAAATGAGGTAAATTTAGAGCAATTGGGTAGTATTAGACGGGAAACCACCAAGTTACTAAAGAGTAAAAAGAGGGAATATTTGAGAGAGAAGATTAATGATCTTGAAATGAATGCAAAAAATAGGAACATTAGAGAATTATATCAGGGAATTAGGATAGAGACGAAGGGGTTTCAGGCTAGAACAAACATAATTCGGAATGAAAATGGGGATATGATTGCAGATTCTAGGAGTATATTAAATAGACGGAAAGGTTACTTTAATCAGCTATTAAATGTACATACAGAACAGGACATTGAAGAGGATAAGTTACAGACAGCAGAAATGCTAGTCGCAGAGCCAAGTGCATTAGAGGTTGAAATGGCGATTGAAAAATTGAAGATGTATAAAGCATCAGGTTCAGATGAGATCCCAGCAGAACTGATAAAATCAGGGGGAGAAAAATTGATGGACAAGATACGCTGGTTGCTTAGTATGATTTGGGAAAAAGAAGCTCTTCCAGATGAATGGAAGGAATCAATTATCTTACCAATTTATAAGAAAGGAGATAAAACTGATTGCAACAACTACAGGGGCATCTCATTACTTTCAACTTCATACAAAATTCTAACAAATATATTAGTAAGCAGACTTACTCCCTATATTGATGACATTCTAGGAGATCATCAATGTGCATTTAGAAGAAACAGGTCTACAACAGATCAGATTTTCAGTATAAGACAGATTTTAGAGAAGAAATGGGAATATAATGGTAGGCCTACTGTACATCAACTATATGTAGACTTCAAAAAAGCATATGATTCAATTAAATGGGAGAAGTTATATAGTATCCTGCTGGAGTTCGGAATTCCTAAAAAGTTAGTTAGACTTATACGAATGTGTCTAAATGGCTCAAAGAGTAGGGTGCGTGTAGGCAAACAGTTTTCAGACACTTTTGAAATCCAGAATGGGTTGAAGCAAGGAGATGCACTATCTCCTCTACTATTTAATTTTGTACTAGAGCATGCCATTAAATCTTTAGAGAATGAGGAAGGCTTACAACTGAATGGTATTAATAAGCTGTTAGTTTATGCTGATGATGTAGTACTACTGGCCGATAGCGAGGAGATACTAAAGGCCAACACGCACACACTATTGAGTAACACTAAGAAATTGGGACTGGAAGTAAATATCAGTAAAACTAAATATATGGTCACACGTAGAAATTCAGTATATAATGGAAATGGACAGCTAATGACAAATGAGGGAAATTTTGAGGAAGTGGCTGAATTCAAATACCTAGGAACAATAATCACAAATAGGAATGAGATGCACAAAGAAATTAAACATAGGCTCAATTCTGGAAATGCTTGCTATTATGCATTGCAGAGACTTTTGATGTCCCAACTCCTTTCAAAAAACGTTAAGCTGAAAATATATAAAACTATTATTCTACCAGTTATATTATATGGGTGCGAAACATGGACTCTTACTTTAAGGGAGGAAAGGAGATTACGAGTATTTGAGAATAAAGTTCTTAGGAAAATTTTTGGACCAAAGAGAGATGAACAGACAGGTGAATGGAGAAGACTACATAACAATGAACTACATGGTCTTTATAGGAAGCCAGATATAATAAGAACAGTTAAGTCTCGTAGACTGCGATGGGCAGGACATGTTGCACGTATGGGGAATGAAAGACGTGCATGGAAGCTTCTTGTAGGAAAGCCAGAGGGAAAACGCCCAGTTGGTAGGCCAAGAATGAGGTGGGAGAACAACATTAAGTATGATTTGAGGGAAGTAGATTATACAGGGAATGATTGGAAAGCATTAGCTCAGGATAGGGATGTATGGAGAGCTTATGTCCGCGCGGCCATGAACCTTCGGGTTCGATAGTGCCAGTGAGTAAGTAAGTAAGATGTAACTATTACGTCATTCCCATTGTTTTTCCTCGACATTCATATGTTGTATTTATAGAGGACAAATAATTTTTAAATTTTATCTTGTAAATCAAGAAATATAAAAATCTAACTGATATGTGACTTAATAACCAATGTTAAAGATAAATCTGATGTTAGTGTGTGTTAATATAGTTATTTTTTTTTTCAATTTTCAACCAATGTTTGTTAATATGAAAAAATCCTCACACAATTTGAATGGTTTGTGGAATATTAAAAACTTAACAGAAATCTGGATGTTACTAATAAACCAACGCTGGGTAAAAAAGGACTAAGGCTAATGTAAATTTATCTTTGTTAGCTTTCTTTAATTGAAGACAGACGTGTTGATATGTGGTATATAAATTAAATACTATTGTTCGTACATCGGAAGTGGAGCGATTTGTGTTAACTATTATCTGATAAAGGCCTATTATGAGGTACATGGTTCAAAATTAGGATAGGGTTTGTATTTTGAAAATCTATATGAATGGGTTTCTATAACAGATGGGGGATCCGATATGCTGACCACATGTCACCCCTACACTGGCTAGATGATCGTCTAGCTCTGTGATTAACACATGTGGATGTGAGGCCAGCAGCCGGCTGGTCAGCCAAGGGCCTTCTAGGCCTGTCGCCTGTGGCAATTCATTCATCCAGCCTCCTGTGTAAATCTAAATAAATCCCTATCGGCAATAATAACCAGATGATATTATAACATCATTAAATGAAGCAGTTACTGGACTTAGGTCATATTTATATTCAAATTGATCAGGGAAGAGAGTGGAACCTGATTATGTAAGAGCAAAGGCCGTATAAAATGATCCAAAGAAGTCAGCATCAATGTAATCAAATTATTAGTTATTAAAGAATACTGACAACTCAGGTAATGTAAACCTTTCTTTTGTGAAGACGGAAGTGGCTGACACATGATAATAACTTACTAATGACAATGATCCTTTGCTCGACAGATTGAGTAGAGATATCTTCTAAGCCTCCAGTTAACTGATTTAGCGTGATAACCATAACCCATTAGCTAATGTACAAGCGGGGGTTTTACCCTGACACAAACATCGTTAGCAAAAAAGTGTGGGAACATGGCAAGTTTCTAGCGTCGGAAGCCTAGGAAAAAACCCAAGCCTAAGAAGAAAAAACCCAAGCCTAGCTAATGTTTGTGACTAGACTGTACGTGAAGCCAGCACGGGGAAAAAAGGTCCAACCTCTGAAGGCGTAAATCGCCAATAATAAATTTGTAACACCCCCGGGATCAAAATAGGAGGGCGCATTAACCAATTATATGTTTCGTTATATGTGCCTAAGCACAGACCTTAGGTCCACGTGATCGAGGTAGTGGGAGTAACTAATTTACCTATAGGCGAGAGAGGCTTCTCCTCGTCACTTACTTCTCGTGTACAATTTCATCAAGTCACTTCAAAACACTACGTTCTAAAAAGTTGGATAAATTCACTTCATATATATACAATTACTTGCAGTTTATAAAAGTCAAGAATAAACTACTTTTACCAGATATTCTTTGTACATTAATTCTGCCCGACGAAGTCCTCGTGGAATCCCGAGATAAGAACCTCAACTCTACCGAATACCAACCGAGCAACCTAAGTTCTCACACATGGAGAACTCCTTCAGTATTCCTAGTGTCACTAGATCCAATCTTTACCTCTTGGCCCAACAATAAACCCTTCTCCATATTGGCTCCCTAACGTGCGGGCAGAATAGGTCGTAAAGTAACACACGAATAGAAATCAACGGCAGAACGACTAAGTCCCACGACCACGAGGCAACCAGGACAGAGAAGATGATGGCAACAAGCAGACAGACAGCAACTGAAGGAAGGAAGCAGTAAGTGACACAACAACAGAATAAGCATTTTTTTTACTTTTTACCTATATAAGAAATCAAAATATTACAGTGATTTAACGGAGAATATATCTGTGTGTATTTATGTTGTTAAGAAGTAGGAATAGAAAGAGGCAGGCAAATAAAGATAAAAAAATGGATAGGAAACACGAAGAGATTAGGGAGAAGGCTTGTGGGCAACTGATTGAAGGAGAGAACGAAATCGTAAGGATGGGAGAGGACAACGAAGATGGCAGAGAGAACTTAGAGCAGAGCACAGGGGAAAGTAATGAAAACAACGCAAGAGTAGAAGCTAGAGGGGAAGTAGAGGACAAGGGAAATCCAAGCACCGACACCATGAAATACATGGAAATGCTAATGTCGAGAATAGAGGAGATGGATAGAAGTAGGAAAATGGATTTAGAGACGATAGATAGAAGTAGGAAAATGGATTTAGAGACGATAGATAGAAATAGGAAAATGGATTTAGAGGCAATGCAGAGGAATATGAAACAGGAATTTGAAACTTGGAGAGGACAGATGGAGATAAGCAGGGAAAAGTATGTATTTACGTTGAAAGAAACATTAAGGGATGAGATGGGAAAAAATAGAGAGATGCTAGAGGCGAAAATAAATGAATCGTCAGCGTGTGTAGAACTAAAGATAAATAAAATGGAACAAAAACTTATTAAAGACCTAGAGAAAACAGAAAACAGGGTAATAAGTCAAATGAGAACAGAGATGAACAACAGTATAATAACGTTACAAACTAACTTAGGGGAGAAACAGGAGGAATTACAAGGGGAAATAAAACGAGTCGACAAGAATGTGCTCTGTAGGTTGGAGAACGCGGACAAAAGGGTGAATGATATGTGTCTATTTGTACAAAAGCCAGCCCACGAACAAGAAACACTAAAGCCCCAAGTAGCTCAGAAAATTGCAGAGCAGGATAAACGCTCTGAATTGATCGAAATGATAGTAGAGCCTAGATTTAATGAGTTAGGCACTAATATAGAACAGAAAGTGACTAACGAAACCAGCAAACTAAATGATGAAATAAGTGTCATCACAAAGAACATAAATAGTAGAGGTCAAAAGGATAGGAGCCCCGAAAATGAATCATACGCGTCGGAGAGTGTTTCTTGGACGACGGCTAATCACAAAACATATGCACGTATAGAGATACTAGGGAACCCAGAGATCGCTAGTAATTCTGTGGCGCATACTAACATAGATGATAGAAGTAAGAATCATTTGAAAAATTTTGACAAAAGTCTAGTAATTATATGTGAATCTAAGGATGAGATTGAGGCTGTAAAGACCCGATAAATTACCATGCGTGTGTTCAGAGTTGTTTGCGTGTGGGCGTAGTATCGCAAAACATGTATATAATAATAGTACAGGAGGCCTTTGCGAGTCAACGGACTGTGAAATTAGACACTAATAATATTAAGGGTAGATAGACGGACAGTGAAAATGACACTCGGAAAAAAAGGGAGAGATTTTTACACGTAAGAATGACAACGGAATGGATATATTACGTATGTATGTATGTCTTGCATTGTACTATATTGTATTGTGTGCACAGGTAGACACTACTGTGATTTTAGGTATGAGATAAAGGTCAATGTAAACGCTGAAATTATGCAGTACCCAGGTAAGGAAGTGGTTATATACCGACAAAATTTTGATATAACATACAAAAGGTACAAACATATAAGCTCTACATAATCCCCAAACGAAAAAAAAAAAAAACAAGACCTGATAAATTATACTTAAATGCATGAACCAGTTTTCACGGGATTCGAACTCAATACTAGCTGAGATTAGGACATAAATGAAAAGTATTAGTGAAAAAAAAAATAAATAAGTGTTGTATGGTAAAGTACCAAATATAATCAGTAATTAAAATAAATAACACTAATAAAGTGATTAAATAGGCCTAGATGAAAACGCTAATCGCGAGAGGAAAGGGCAAAATGACTGCGAAAAAAAATAAAGTGAAATGTCAATTTAGATATTAATCATGATAATACCCCCATATTGATGAATATGATATAATTAATTGAATTAGGGTGAATACATAACACATGCATGTCCACTTTCAGCTAAGATTGAGGGTGATTAATAAATTGTTGATTTGAACTTATCGATAGAGAATGGATCTATATTTTTAAATGTTTTAACCCAATCGCTCGAGCAGAAAGCTGCAGTATCTACTTAATCCAGTAAATGTTAAAATGAGCCCAGATAGGCCATTGTCATTGTTTAATACATATAGGTAATTGAAGAAACTTGTACAACAATCTGAATACGAATAATATCATGATGATTATGATTCTTTTGTCTAAAATAACAATCAGACAGCGTAAACATAGGAGCTAATGAGACAGGGTGAAGCTCAATGCACCTTAATTGAAAGGCCGAGTGACGGTGTGAACCTATAAAGCGTGAGGAATTTATTTGTTGATTATATTTACAGAATTTAATTTGTAGACGTGGGCCGAAGCGGCACGTCACTGTGTTTGTATAACACGTGCTATTTTGTTGAAAATATTTGAGGGCAAGGGATCCCGTATTATCTAATAATGAGATGAGATGAAGTCATGGTCGCTGGTGAAAGCGAATGTGACAATTTGTGCGAATTTGTATTCGATGTTAATAATGAGATGAGATGAGGTCATGATCGCTGATGGAAGCGAATGTGACAATTTGTGCGAATTTGTATTCGATGTTAATAATGAGATGAGATGAGGTCATGATCGCTGATGGAAGCGAATGTGACAATTTGTGCGAATTTGTATTCGATGTTAATAATGAGATGAGATGAAGTCATGGTCGCTGGTGGAAGCGAATGTGACATACTATACGATTCTGCATTCGAAGGAAATGATTTTGCACGCTTAAGAAAATAACGTCGTTTGGCTGAGCAATGATATAGCCAGCTATGCTTTGGCAAAGTAAATGGGCCGAAATATGTTGAGAATAAAATATTAAGAATCATGAATATTTCATGGATTAATAATCATGATGAATTCGTATGTATGCAATACCTATGGGGAAAAAATGATATCAGGGGGTAATACTATCAATAATAATTGTTTATAACGATAGCACAGCTGCTTAAACGCGATATTTAGTATTTTGGTCGCAAAGATATAGATCCATGTAAATAAGTCTTATTGACTCAATTTAAATTAAATTTAGCAAAACTGAAGTATTATTCGACATATGGTTTGAAGTAGACAAAACTGGTTCATCGCAAATGAATTCCCAAGCTGTAGACGCACATTATAATGTAGGTAGATATTAAGGTGTAGACGAAATTGTAAATAAACAGTTACACATGAACAAACAATCTATGCTATACTGGTATTCAACTAAATAGTTTTGAATGGTAATTGTATAAGCATGAATGGTTTGAGTAGACCACCAAATATATTAAGGGTGTATCTTTTTTTTCTTTATGAATATTTATGTATGTCTATATTGCAGAAAGTGAGTCTATTTAACCTCAAAGAACGATCCCAGGTAAAAGGGATACATATCAGTGTTTACAATCTGAACATAATTGACGTGCTGGCAACACTCTCAGGGTTAACGTGCTCTAACCAAAATATTATAGCCATTTTTTCTTTAAAGGCCACTATAGCTATGATACTAGCATTATATTACGCGAGAGGATTATAAACAAATAAAAAAATCCCTTGATTTTTCCATTTGTTTATAGGGCATTTGTGGCAATTCATTCATCCAGCCTCCTGTGTAAATCTAAATAAATCCCTATCGGCAATAATAACCAGATGATATTATAACATCATTAAATGAAGCAGTTACTGGACTTAGGTCATATTTATATTCAAATTGATCAGGGAAGAGAGTGGAACCTGATTATGTAAGAGCAAAGGCCGTATAAAATGATCCAAAGAAGTCAGCATCAATGTAATCAAATTATTAGTTATTAAAGAATACTGACAACTCAGGTAATGTAAACCTTTCTTTTGTGAAGACGGAAGTGGCTGACACATGATAATAACTTACTAATGACAATGATCCTTTGCTCGACAGATTGAGTAGAGATATCTTCTAAGCCTCCAGTTAACTGATTTAGCGTGATAACCATAACCCATTAGCTAATGTACAAGCGGGGGTTTTACCCTGACACAAACATCGTTAGCAAAAAAGTGTGGGAACATGGCAAGTTTCTAGCGTCGGAAGCCTAGGAAAAAACCCAAGCCTAAGAAGAAAAAACCCAAGCCTAGCTAATGTTTGTGACTAGACTGTACGTGAAGCCAGCACGGGGAAAAAAGGTCCAACCTCTGAAGGCGTAAATCGCCAATAATAAATTTGTAACACCCCCGGGATCAAAATAGGAGGGCGCATTAACCAATTATATGTTTCGTTATATGTGCCTAAGCACAGACCTTAGGTCCACGTGATCGAGGTAGTGGGAGTAACTAATTTACCTATAGGCGAGAGAGGCTTCTCCTCGTCACTTACTTCTCGTGTACAATTTCATCAAGTCACTTCAAAACACTACGTTCTAAAAAGTTGGATAAATTCACTTCATATATATACAATTACTTGCAGTTTATAAAAGTCAAGAATAAACTACTTTTACCAGATATTCTTTGTACATTAATTCTGCCCGACGAAGTCCTCGTGGAATCCCGAGATAAGAACCTCAACTCTACCGAATACCAACCGAGCAACCTAAGTTCTCACACATGGAGAACTCCTTCAGTATTCCTAGTGTCACTAGATCCAATCTTTACCTCTTGGCCCAACAATAAACCCTTCTCCACGCCCTAACTCCCATGCTCCTCAGCAAACCGGAAGAATGCGTGTAAATATTAAGTACAACTAAAATATACTAAACCTCATCGCGCGATGTTCAAAATGACAAACTACAAAAACAGTGACAAAGGCTCGTTACAATGAATGTTAAACATATTTCACTAGGTAATTCAAATGAACGGATTCTTATGTCGTGCATGCAACGTTTCTGCATAATTTGTCCCCCTTGAGACTGAATGACCTGGATAGTGGTGGGGGATTTCTGTTCTTCAAGACCAGCTATTAACAGCACCCCCTCTCCCCCTTGCTGGATAAACAAACATTGCACAAGAACCATTCAATGAAACAATAATTATTCATGGCGGAGGTTAAGTTTGTCTTTCAAATATCAGAAATGATGGAAAAGAGATCAACTGGTAGGGGAACCATGTAAGCAGGTGTCATTTCTACACAACAAAATCTTAAACAAGTACTTACTGATCCTCCAAGTTGGGGGTTGGTTGTTAGGTCAGTCTCCGTAAACATTTCCTACAAAAGAAAGAGAACAATTATGTATAGTCGGGAAAAACGTAGTTGAGAAGGCCAAATCATTAAATCAGTGTTATGATATTATTTCTACTTTACGATAAAATTACTTCTTAAAAGCAAAGATTTTAAGTATTGCAATTCAAATCTGAGCGATAGAGGGCCAAAAATGCTCAAAAGTCTCGTTTTTCGAGCTTTAGGTTCTTATACGTGCCCGTAAAATCTAGACAGACAAACAAACTATTTAGTTCGCTTCCGAAGGAACCTGGTCTAAGGAATTTTTACCCTGAAAGTTCACACTAACTGGCCGTGTTTTAACCCTTGCGTTTTTAAATCCAGGAGCAAGTATGATAACCACTGTTCCACCAGTATCGATTGCAGCACCTATGATGGGGAAAGAGAGGAGAGAGAGAGAGAGAGGAGAGAGAGGAAGAGGAGAGGAGAGAGAGAGAGGAGAGAGAGAGAGAGAGAGGAGAGGGAGAGAGAGAGAGAGAGAGAGAGAGAGAGAAGAAAACATTGTGCTCTAATTATATGCATATTTCATGTCTTGTCAATTTATGTAACATTACAACAATGCCACTTTTTTAAAAGTTAAATTTGCCATAATGAATATTTAAACGAAGAAAACAATGCATAATCTATTATAATGACGTGGCGCATTATTGAGTCACAGCCTCTCCTTTGCAAGGAGTTACTGGTCCAAGTTAATCTTTAGTTACCTTATTTGCTCATAGGTGTCATGGTTGGCATGCGGTCAACACACCGACACAATGAGACATCTAACAGTTAACTAAGGTATTATTACGATATTGAGGTCGGTAAATTTTGCTTACATGCTTCCATATTCAGGCTTAAGGATCTTTCACGAGCTTGAAAAGTTCAGACTCGGGACCCACGCCTTAAAGTCCCTCCCGGAGGACTTCATCATCATCTTCATCATAATTGGCTCGACAGCCCCATGTGGGCCTTGGCCGCCTTCAGAAGCTTATGCCAGACTTCCCTGTTCTGAGCTTCATTCTTCCAGTTTTTTATTTTTAAAATCTTAATGTCTTGAATTACACCATCCTCCCATCCTAATTTAGGTCTTCCAACTTTTCTGGCCAATAGAGGTTGCTCATTGTAAATTCTTTTTGTAATCCTTTTGTTATCCATGCGAATAATGTGCCCAGCCCAGGACAATCTATTAACTTTAACAAAATTCAGAATATCTGGCTGATTGTACAGTTTATACAATTCATTATTGTATCTCTTTCTCTATGCTTTATTTTCTTTCACGGCACCAAAAATGGATCTCAGTATCTTCCTTTCAAAGCGCCCTAATAATTCCTCATCAGATTTCAACATGGTCCAAGTTTCTGTTGCGTATGTTAACACTGGTCTAAGGAGAACTTTATACGTGAGTATTTTTGTCTTTCTAGATATAAACTGAGATCTAAACATTTTCCTGAGTCCAAAAAAGCATTTGTTTGCATCCGTGATCCGCAGATGAATTGTCCTTTCTACAATTTACTTCAGATCCTAGATAAATAAAACTATGAACCAGTTCAAATTTATATGCACCAACTTTCAAACTAGATTGGCAAGGTTCATATTTACCTTTAATCACAGGCATATATTTTGTCTTGGCCTGGTTAATTTTAAGATTCATTCTTTTTGCTGCCTTCTCTAGGCTTACTTACTTACTCACTGGCACTATTGAACCCGTAGGTTCATGGCCGCGCGGACATAAGCTCTCCATACATCCCTATCCTGAGCTAATGCTTTCCAATCATTCCCTGTATAATCTACTTCCCTCAAATCTCTAGGCTAATAAATGCATTCTTCATGGTTAATTGACTTCTTCCTATTATATCTATATCGTCGGCATATGCAAGAATTTGCACAGATTTATGAAAGATGGTTCCCCTTATATTAAGACCTGCATCTTCCATTTTTCAAGGGCAATATTAAATAGTAGACATGCAAGAGAATCTCACGGAGGACTTGCTCCTTGCAATTTTCCGTCCTAAAAATCCATCGATCCCGGCTGGGTTTAAACCCACGACCCTCAGAACCAGAGGCAAGGAGCATAACCACTAGTCCACCGCATCAAAACTATATATAATAACCATTTAAATTTAGAAATTAGGTTTTTTTCCCCTAAGCACAATTAACACATTTCTTAAAAGGAGATTGATTTCATAAAATTTGCACAACATGCGTCTTGTTGACAACATGAATGATGGCACAATAACCGTAACGTTACCAAGCAACGTCATTGAATATGAAATTGAAAATTACGGTTTTAAATGATATTAATATTTTACAGATTGGATTCAAAACTGTTTAATCTGTGTAGCTGAGATTTACAGACAACGCTTCCTCTATTAGGTAAATGTTAAATACATTTTCAAAAATCTCATTTATTATCGTTTAAATGCTCGTTATTATGATATATCGAGATGTGTATAAGGCGTATTAATTGAAATAAATTTTACTCTCAAATTAGAAATATTCTATTTTATATAACTTCACTTGATATTCTCTTATACTGTTTTTATTAAACTTCTCCGTTCTTTAACCTATAAAAAAAAACTTTTTGGGGCGAGAGGTCTGCAACTGTCTAACCACTTAGGCGGATTTCATATTTTTTTAGAGAAGTCGATAATCTAGACAGTATATGGGTAACATATGCCGATACTACACTATTTATAGCTAGTTTACTCAACCTGGAGCCGCTGTATTTTAGAGTTAACAAAATCCCTCATGATGCTGATTGAGCATCGGTCCCAAACTGGGCTAAATTGCATAAGAACAATTTTCCATGTGGCGAATGGAACTAACGCACGTTCCGTAGCTCCGCGCCAAGGTATGGTAGTGCTTCATCCCGATCCATTCTTAATTTTCTATATTATTAATCACATGAACATTTCTAGGTCAATTATTTTCTTCCGTCTATGTATTTTATTTATAAACTCTAGGATATGTAATTATTTGTCATATCCATAGTTTAACATAATTATTTTAATTAGTAATTATATCTTTATATGTTCCTATCGTTTTCCCTGCCACAAATTTCAATTCAGGATTTCTCCAACTAATGTCATACATTTCGTTCATTCGCCTCTGTGACGTAGCGTTGACCGGCACACTTGTCGTTCACATACTTCTATAAATGTAGGTGAATCATCTCATCTCATCCCTCATCTTGACCCAAAGTTGGACACTACTTGAGGATATTATTATTATCTTTATCAAGTTACACCACTGCTTAATGTTTGTTATTTTGTCGTCAGACTTTAACATTGTACGTTGTTAAGTTAGGTGTCTACGTGTTATTTACTTATAGACGTTCATGTTTTATATTTGGACATGCGTAAGTTTCATTTTAAAAGCAAAACTATCTCCAAATTCGGCATCGTAACCTACTTCTAGATATATTTAGTATTTTATTAAAATATATTCAATTTACTTTTAATGGCGAAATGTTAAATATGGTATTATAATAAAATACATGAAATAGATCATTCATGGACGGAAGAATAAACAAAGCAGATTTCGTATTTAAAATTTCAGTAATTAGAAAAGCGAAAGTATGAAGTTTGTTAAGAATCATACTTTAATGTCTGATCGGACATGACCTACATTTAGGAAAGTATACTAATGAGGGGTGAGAGACCCCTAGAGATATGACGTATAGAAACAATGTCATACTACCGATACTAGTGTCGAAACCAATTAAATTTAAGCCCAACTTTTTACGTAAAGTTTCTCTAAGAGGGAGCGAGATGGGAAGAAAAATAAAACGTAAAAACGCGCCGAGGTTTGTGTCGAATCTATGGTCTTTGTAGTCGTTATGTTAATTCTTGACGCCCCGATCACACGTAAAGCGAACTTTTGACAGCTAGCTTTTCCTTGGTGGACGAGGGTGACAAGGGGTAAAAAAATATAAAAAGGAAAAAAATGACCGTCATTAATGTCGAATCTATGAGAGTCGTAGTCGGTAGGCAGATTGGTTACACCCCGATGGCATTTGACCCCTAGGTCCCCAGGGATTTAAACATGATAGGAAACCACTGACATTACTTTACACCCTATTTCGGGGTCGCTGAGTATATTGGTGACACCCCCATATATCAAGTTCACGTTTAGCGCCATCGACATAAGAGGAGTGAGAAAGGTGAAAAGTAAGCTAATGGCGACAAAGAAATGTTGATAAATAATACATGTATATATATATATATGTGTGTGTGTGTGTGTGTGTGTGTGTGTGTGTGTGTGTGTGTGTGTGTGTGTGTATAAAGGAATATAAGTTATTATTCATCAATTTATGTAGACAATCATGTCATTATATATCATATTCATTTACGATCCTGAAAATCTTCACACTCGGATCCCACGGCTTGACGTCCCTCCCGGAGGACTTGCCTCTTGTATTTTTAATCCTAAAAATCCATCGACCACAGTCGGGTTTGAACCTATGATCATCGGACTAGAGTTAAGGAACATAACCACTAAATCAACATGACATTATATAGTGCACATTAATTTACTAGGTTTATACACTGCTCAAAACAATTAGAGGAACACTTTCCTTAATCTATTCCTTATGGTTTGGTCTGAAACCCGGATTCCGGAAGCCATATGAAGGTCATACTGCAGGTCTTTTGCAGTTTTTGTACGCTGTCGAAGAGCAGAAAGAACAACGTATTTGTCATCCTGGGGGCTTGTTTTAAATTTACGGCCCTGGTCACGTCTTCTACAATACTGACCTGTCTCTCTGTGCCCGTTGCGTAACCTGGACACCACGGAAGGAGAAACCCCAAGCTCTCTAGCCACTTGTCGCAGAGATTGGCCTTGTCGTAAAAGATGTAGAGCATGATTCACTTCAAACTCATTTAAATGCCTCATTTTGTCCTGAGACTTCAATAAACAAGGCAATAATCAACATTCGTCACTATAGCAACATCAGGAAACTTACCAATTAGAAGTGGCCAGTGACTTCCAAAATAAAAAATTCTGTATATTTGTTATTTGAGGTATTTTC
The DNA here is from genome assembly GCA_030220185.1 of Diploptera punctata. NCBI lineage: Eukaryota > Metazoa > Arthropoda > Insecta > Blattodea > Blaberidae > Diploptera > Diploptera punctata. Next base: position 44,397 of record JASPKZ010005910.1, read on the forward strand.
TCTGTATTTAGGCCATGGATCTTTAAATTTTGTATCCAATGATAAAATTGATAATTCAATTTACATATTGTCCAACCTTCAGCATCACAACTTTATAAAACAATTACTTATTCAATTTATTACAAGTGTTCCTCTAATTCTTTTGAGCAGTGTAGTTCATCTGATTGACAATTACTAAATAAACGAAATATCGAACCGCTTTAGGGTTATTCATGCTGTAAGGTAGGCAACAGCCTTATTGACAGTCGAGGGCGTTATTAATCCAAATTGTTTTTAAATCGAGAGAGCTATTTTTTTTTTTCAAATCATATTCAAAAATGTTTTGGCCAGAACTTTGAAACAACCAAAGATGGGAATCGAGACTGGTCAATTGTCCTTACCTCCCAAATGTTTCATAATAGTCTACTTTTTCTACTTATACAATTATTATTTATGATATATTAGCGGATCCGGCAGGCGTTGTCCCGTCGGAATAACCATTTTTCGTGTCATGGCCGCACGATAAAAGTGTAAGTTACTTTTTCATCGTAAAATTCACAAATTAATAAGTTCACAAGAAACCCCCTCACTATTATCTGTTGTGGCCCAAGAATTCATCATGACGTTACATTTCATTCGCGCGGAATATGTCGATAATACAGATGACTACATATTTAACATAAAAAGTCATATAATCATATCGCAGCGCCATCTACCGGATCCACTTGTTAATCTAAACCATTCAGGGGCCAACTCAAAAACACACAAAACAAATCAAAATCGGATCAGTCATTTAGGCAGTTTTTAATTTCGGATTTCAAGTAAATCTCAACTTTTAATTGTAGGATTTCGTTCATTTTTTTAAAATACCTACCATGGTTATTTTAATAGGATATACTGAGTTTCGTTGTGAAAAATTGAAAAATGTGACTGCTAGAGCGATTTTTAAAATTTTAGTTCCAGGTGAACACCTACATCTAATGATTTTACAACATAATAGATAACGGCTAATCACTCGCCGCATCTGAAAAGCTACATATACACATTTTCACGGAGATCGGTTGAACGATTTAGAAGTTTATAGGCCTAGAATATATATATATATATATATATGATTTTAATGTTATATTAATTTATATAATCCATTCACAGTTTATTTGTCATAGTTGATACATATATTATCATTACAATCACAAACACCAAACAAAAATTTAAAAATCAACAACGCGTTTAAATAACAAAGCTCTCATTATCAAGCCTTGGCATTTGATAGCTTTGTTGTTGAAACACGTTGACTGTTTTTATACAATTATTTCTTTGCGATTGTAATGATGATACATAATAACTGATAAATACATAGCAACACCACGAGATCGTATATATTAATTATATATTGGTATGTTTGGTGTTGTTTGTTGCTATGAGAGATAAGTTCTTTACATCACATTCTTCTTTCTCTAATGCCACCGAGTTGTCTTTCATGACATTTCTGACTTTCTCCCCTAGCATTGGCAGAATTGTAATCCATTTCTAAGGTTGGGGCACCTGGAAGGCGGAGTTACGTTACCCCTATGATATGATGGGTGATAAATGATGAAAAAGCGCCCGGAGAGTTATTAATCTAAACTTGACATAAATTCCAGATCATGGGCAACCGCAGGAAAAATGCCTATTGTTTGACCGGGAATCAAAACCGGGACTTCATGAACAGTAGTCAGGAACGCTGACCGCTAGCCCACGAGGCTGGTCGTATCACATATAAAATAGGTACAAAGAAAGTGTACGAATGTGTGTACAAGTGATTCAAAGAAATGAGTTTTAAAATTGTAACAACAATTGTGAAAGTTCGTTGGCATATTTCCGGCATTGTACCGAAGTAAGTAGGGAGGTAAGTAATTTACCTTCCTTGGGTGGTAAATTCTAATTACTCATGAATACATACCGACATAATACTAAGCATAGCATAGCGTGAGTGAAAACCAGTATTTTACTGTTCATTACTATTCAGAGCGTGTTAGCAAATAACGCGAAATTGTATTAGTAATATTGACATTAAGTGTTAAAATTTTAGTCCATCCTTTGTAACAACTTGGTAACAAACAATAATCAAAAAGGCCCTACTATTTTTTTAAAATGAAATGAAATGTAATTTGAGGCGTACAATTAGTAAAATGATAGAAGGAATATATTTTTATCCAAAGGCAATTTAATTTTGATTTACAAAATTTGATCCATAATCTTTTTTCTCATCACCATAGTGAACACAGGAATTTAGATAATTTGTTGATCTGTTTCCGTCTCAGTAAAAATGCCATCCAAATGTCTTTTAAGTGGACGTCCTTGTCTTGTTCCTGCAGGTTGATAAATTAACATCTACTTGCATATACTGTGATCCTCCATTCAATTAACATGTTGCATCCATCTTGGCTTATAATCACAGTCCGTATTCCTATGTAATTTCATATTTTTTTCCTTGATATGTTCTTTTGTAATAACCGAAAATATTGTCGATACACATAAAGCGAGACCTCATACTCAAGTTTTATGTTACATATTTTATTCATTACTACACACTATTTATTAGAATATTACATATCTGTTATATGGTCTTCAAATGTAGGTTCATAAAATGTTTGTGTACAGTGCTAGCAAGTAGGTAAAATGTCTGTATGATTTGTTCTCAACTCTGTTTGTTGGCTCATAGGATTAACAGGTCACAGTCATATCACTACATTTGTGTAGTCAATCCTCCTGATTTTTTTTTTTAGTTTTCTAGGGAAAAAATGACATGAAATATCCCACCATTAAACAAAATACAAGCCTTCATTACGCAAATAGTTTTCTTGGAAAACATTAGCCTCAGTTATTTTTCGTATCTTTCAAAATTGATTCAAATGTTAAAAAAAAAGTTTGCTTCCTCCTCCCCCGTCACCATGAGGGGAAGGTATGAGGGTGATTGAGAGGGTTGAACAGTTTCTACTGATTCTAACTACACCAGGATAATCCAAACAGGGTGCTCCTTTACACCCTCATGTTGTTAAAGATAACTATTTTAAAATTAAATACACTGTAAGAATATAAAATAATATTTTCTATTGCTTGATATTCTGGGGTGAAGTGAGGGATATGAGGATAGAACATATAAATGTGGAATATTCTGATTTCGTGTGACCACTTTTAGTTTTTGTTTTGTTTTGACTTAGTAGGTGTTTTTTGACTTAGTAGGTGTACTTTCTATAAGATATACTATTAAATTGTCAGCATCATAAAGCATTGGTTATTTAAAAAAAGAGGAAAATTAAAGAAATGACTTGATGAAGGATGTGCGGACATTGTAAAGAAAATAAAGCTACCAAAAATGAAATTGTTTAAACGAGCCAAATGAGGTAAATGCTATGATTGCAGTGAAGGACCTGCCTTCGGGGAGAATTACTATGGATGGATATCTAGTAATAATGAGAATATATTATTATATGAGAAATGAATATTTGTACTTTATTTCATTAGTGGCGTAATTGGAAGGGCACTGACACACACACACACACCACACACATATAATATATATATATATATATATAATTAAAATTTTCACATTGGGCAATACAATCTTGAATTGACATGATAAGAAAAGTAAATGCTCGTATGGGACTTGAACCCAGACCTCTAGAGTTATATCCCACTACATCCAGTAATAATGAGACTATATTACAATAATAGACTTGCTCGGTAATTTAGAATAACATGAAATCATATAGACGTAATATATTTTCAAATATTTTAATCCATGATAAATATTATATTTTTAATTGTATTTAGTATTTACCTGATAAAGGAAGATGTGTGATTTCTTCATTCCAAAACATTACTGTTACTAACTAGATTTAAACCTGTCAAACGTTTGTACTTTATTAAATTCAAATCAATAACTGACTTTTTCACTTTCCACACACAGAGCTGTTGCTCCGCAACGTAAGTTACTATTACGTCAACATATTTGTTATTTTTTCTGCTATAAAACCCCATTTCGTAGAATAGTGTTACGAAGTAATATATTTTTTTTTGTAAATCTTGCGAGGCGGAGATATATAGGCCCTATATATATATATATATATATATGTTATAATTAAATTCTTAGCTTTTAGCAATGCCTGCATAAAATACCATAATAAGAAAAATAAATGCTCGGACGGGACTTGAACCCGGAACTTAGGATATTATATCCCACTACATCGTGTAACAATTAGAATATATTATTATAATAGAATTGAATGTTTGTACTAGACCTGCTCGGTGGCGTAATCGGTGGCGCACTGGGATGTGTATGTATATATATATATATATATATATATAATATTTTTGACATTGAGCAATGCAGGCATAAGATGAAATGGTAAGAAAAATAAATGTTCGGACGGGAATTGAACCCGGACATCTGGATTTACATTCTGCTACATCTAGTAATAATGAGTATATTTTATTACGAGTGAAATTTATGTTTTTAGTACATCTGCTCGGTGGCGTAATAGGTAGCGCACTGTGATATATATATATATATATATATATATATATATTGTAATTACATTTTGATACTGAGCAATGCAACTTAAAATGGGATGATAAGGAAAATAAATGCGTATTACTATAAGAGAAATAATTGTTTGTACTACACTTGCTCGATGGCGTAATCGGTAGCACACTGGGATATATATATATATATATATATATATATATATATATATTAAAACATTATAGTAAAATTTCAAAATAAAAAATGAAATATTTTAAGTAACATTTTGACATATATATATACCGTATATGTACATATATATTAATATAATTAAATTTTTGACATTGAGCATATCAGGCTTAAATGACACGGTAAGAAAAATAAATGCTCCGACGGGAATTTTATTAGGAACCCTGGATTTATATACCACTACATCTGGTAATAATGAGAATATGTTATTATATGTGAAATTAATGTTTGTACTACACTTGCTTGGTGGCATAATCGGTAGCACACTGGGACCTATGGAATTATATCCCACTTCTTCTAGTAATAATGAGAATATATTATTATTAGAGAACTAAATATTTGTACTAGACTTGCTCGATTGCGTAATCGGTAGCTCAATGATATATATATATAATATATATATATATGCCTATTTTAAATTAATAAAGTATTATATATTTCCACAAATTTAATTCAAAACTGTTTTATCTAAGTTTATACTACAAAGAATTCTCGATAGCTCAATGACAAACGCTTTTTTTTTTCTCAGGTAAATATACATACATTTTCACTTAGCATAATCATCATCGTTTAAATGGCTAATTCAATAAAGTAACATATTCAACTCTAAACTTACAAATATTCTACTTTACCTTATTTTAGATAACATTTTGTTATTATGCTTTAAAATTAAGTAATTCCATTCTTTAAACTAAATTAAACTCATGGAGCGATAAGTGTGCAAGGCACTTGGTATAACAGAATGATAGACGTTATAGCTATGTGTGATAAGTGGTCAACCGTCGGATTCCCAAAATGTTATACACGGTATATATATATTCCCCACAATTCTAGGTGGACACCGCTTCACAATAGCCGACATTCTGTGAGTAAATTTTTCCCGCATAGAGACTTGAACCAGGGCATGCTCGGTAGCTCTGCGACAAGGCGTAATGTCTCACACGCTGTAATTTTCACTTTGAACTTTATCATTATATGAACATTTCCGCATCGACTCACTTCCATCTATTGCTTATTTTTTTATAAACTCTAGCTTATATAGGCCTATTGTTTGAAATATCGATTTAATCAAAATTTTTCACAATTCTCTACTTTTCTAAAATATATTGCAGGGGGTTTATTTGTTCTCGGACTTCAAAATTATACGATTTTAAGTTGTTTGTTACCCTGGATCATTTTCACCCATTAGATTAATTTAAAGTTAAAGTTAATAAAACAGTGAACTTTATACAAAAAAAAAACAATAAATTCTCATGAGAAAATGAGTAGTAATATATATGCACACACGTCTTTCTCGAGGTATATTAGGTAAAATACGCATAATACCAATTTATATCACGGCTAGTTGCTAAAAGTGGTGTAATATATCCCACCGCAGGCCTTAGGAAGCCGTAGGGATATTGAGTAGTTAAGCCCGCAAAAATGAAATGGTTACACGAGCCAAATGAGGTACATTTAGAGCAATTGGGTAGTATTAGACGGGAAACCACCAAGTTACTAAAGAGTAAAAAGAGGGAATATTTAAGAGAGAAGATTAATGATTTTGAAATGAACGGAAAAAATAGGAACATTAGAGAATTATATCAGGGAATTAGTATAGAGAACAATGGGTTTCAGGCTAAAACAAACATAATTCGGGATGAAAATGGGGATATGATTGCAGATTCCAGGAGTATATTACATATATTGAAATGTTACTTTAATCAGCTATTAAATGTACATACAGAAGAGGACGTTGAGGAGGATAATTTACAGACAGCAGAAATGCTAGTCGCAGAGCCAAGTGCATTAGAGGTTGAAATTGCGATTGAAAAATTGAAGATGTATAAAGCATCAGGTACAGATGAGATCCCAGCAGAACTGATAAAATCAGGGGGAGAAAAATTGATGGACAGAATACGCTGGTTGCTTAGTATGATTTGAAAAAAAGAAGCTCTTCCAGATAAATGGAAGGAATCTATTATGGTACCAATCTATAAGAAAGGAGATAAAACTGATTGCAACAACTACAGGGGCATCTCATTACTTTCAACTTCGTACAAAATTCTAACAAATGTATTAGTAAGCAGACTAACTCCCTATATTGATGACATTCTAGGAGATCATCAATGTGCATTTAGAAGAAACAGGTCTACAACAGATCAGATTCTTAGTATAAGACAGATTTTAGAAACGAAATGAGAATATAATGGTACTGTGCATTAACTATACGTAGACTTCAAAAAAGCATATGATTCAATTAAGAGGGAGAAGTTATATAGTATCCTGCTGGAGTTCGGAATTCCTAAAAAGTTAGTTAGACTTATACGAATGTGTCTAAATGGCACAAAGAGTAGGGTGCGTGTACGCAAACAGTTTTCGGACACTTTTGAAATCCAGAATGGGTTGAAGCAAGGAGATGCACTATCTCCTCTACTATTTAATTTTGTACTAGAGCATGCCATTAAATCTTTAGAGAATGAGGACGTCTTACAACTCATTGGTTTTAATAAGCTGTTAGTTTATGCTGATGATGTAGTACTACTGGCCGATAGCGAGGAGATACTAAAGGACAACACGCACACACTATTGAGTAACACTAAGAAATTAGGATTGGAAGTAAATATCAACAAAACGAAATATATGGCCACACGTGGAAATACGTTATATAATGGAAATGGACAGCTAATGACAAATGAGGGAAATTTTGAGGAAGTGGCTGAATTCAAATACCTAGGAACAATAATCACAAATAGGACGAGATGCACAAGGAAATTAAACATAGGCTCAATTCTGGAAATGCGTGCTATTATGCATTGCAGAGACTCTTGATGTCCCAACTCCTTTCAAAAAACGTTAAACTGAAAATATATATAAAACAATTATTCTATCAGTTATACTATATGGGTGCGAAACATGGACTCTTACTTTAAGGGAGGAAAGGGGATTACAAGTATTTGAGAATAAGGTACTTAGGAAAATTTTTGGACCAAAGAGAGATGAACAGAGAGGTGAATGGAGAAGACTACATAACAATGAACTACATAGTATTTACAGGAAGCCAGATATAATAAGAACAGTTAAGTCTCGTAGACTGCGATGGGCAGGACATGTTGCTCGTATGGGGAATGAAAGACTTGCATGGAAGCTTCTTGTAGGAAAGCCAGAGGGAAAATGCCCAGTTGGTAGACCAAGAATAAGTTGGGAGAATAACATTAACAATGATTTGAGGGAAGTAGATTATACAGGGAATGATTGGAAGGCATTAACTCAAGATAGAAATATATGGATAGCTTATGTCCGCGCAGCCATGAACCTACGGGTTCGATAGTGCCAGTGAGTAAGTAAGTAAGTAATCTTATGAACGACTTTTTAATATGAAGTTCATATGGTGGAATGACGATCACCAGGGGGAGGGGGGTAATACCAGTCACCTTGACCGCCCTTGTCACAAGTGTTTAACCTAACCTGAAAGTCACTTGCTCATTTAATAAGTGATAGTTATCCACAGTATGGCTGCAATCGTGTTGTTTTGTATTCCAGCAACATGTATAACTGAAAGTAACATCAATTTACTAGACACACATTTGCACTAATATCAAATATTTTACAATTGCTGAAAGCCAGAATAACAAAACATACACTTTCAAGTGTTTGAGAAACTATAAGCACTTCTTGAAGTGTTCACAGTAGTTTCCTTAATTTTCGTTAGAGAGCAGCACTTATTACGTGTTAACATAGCCTATAGACCTACCATTCTGTTTTAAAATAATCCACTGACCGCTATTTCCCGATGACCCGTTATTCCCACATATTACATTCCCAATGTCATATTACCTCATATATATATCTTAAAGCCACTTTTGTGAAGAAAAAACTGTGCTTATGAATATTTACACTGGAGATTACACGAGAAAACTAGATGTAATTTGATATTGTAATATCCGCTATAAATTAGACTTAATATTATTTAAAATGAGACGAAAATATTGGAAAGATCATATAGAAAGATTGGAAGACAACCGACTTTGCAAAAAGAGCTAAATATGATATACCAATTTACGAGAGAAGAAGAAGAGGAAGACCTGCCAAGAGATGGATAGACAGCGAATGCTGCACATCCAATACGCCCTCTTCCGAGGAGTGTTTTTGGAAATAAACAGGATGAAAATTCTATTAATTATGAAGAAGAGGAAGAAGAAGAATAGATTAATTAAAATGTGAAATTAATAAAACTACAGTATAAAATGGGTTTTGTTGCACAGCGATAACAACAATTGTGACGTAATAACTATACGGTTACGAAGCAACGCCACTGAATGTAAAACTGAAAAAAAAAAACATATTAACACTTGACAGATCGAATTCAAAATTGTTAAATCTTTCAATCTGCATAATTGAAGTTTTTGGAAGATCAATAGGCAACGATTTCTCTATCAGATAGTTTTTAAACACTTGTTCAAATATCATATATACTTTCGATTAAATTCTTATTGTTTGGTGATATATCACATGGTATAGTGTACATACTGTATAATTTAAATATAACTTATCGGTCATTATAACAAATTACACTTTAATGTTACAAATATTCAGTTTTACGTCACTTTATATAACACTTTGTTATTCCGTTTTAAAATTAAGCATCTCCGTTCCCTAAACTAGATTAAACAGCCTGGTGTATGGCCGTTAGACTACCAGGCCAACAGGGACAGGCCATAATCAAAAGAGTACATGTGTGACGAGTGGTCATCCTGTCGAGTCCCTCAGCTGTTGTAGTCGTTACTGATTACAGCTTCCATATTCCTTACGATTCTGCGTGCATATCGACCTCATACTGGCTCAAATATCATGAGAATATTTCTTACCCATCGGGAATCGATCAAGCGAAAGTCCCATTTATCTGAACCAAAACCATGATGCCTAGAGAGCTGCAATTCTTCAATCTCTATATTGTATATTATCGTATGGAAATTTGTTATGATATTTCCTTTTTTTTATAAACTCCAAATGATCTATTTGTTTGAAATATCCATTTTATTAACATATGTTTTTCTTTGATGCTTCTCTATATTTTTTTTATTAATACACATCGCTTATTTGACCTCAGACTTCAAACTATATATTTTATGTTATTAATTTAGATATTGCAACATCATCTTTCAGGAATAATTGAACGTAAATTAAAATAAAATATTCACATTTTCAAAAAAATTAAACTGTCTTGAAAAAAGCTAGGGTTTAGAGGCATAAACGTATTCCCGCTCAATCTTGGGGAGACGCCAACAACCCAACTTATCTCACGGTTAATTGCATTAAAAGTAACAGAGTTAGTTATGATGGTTCCATGATCATCGTAAAGGACAGCGCAGGATCACAAAACATAAATAACACATAAGCCTATCCACATATAAGCTAGAGAGAGGAGCAGTTTAATTAAATACAAACCTAACAAACAGAACACTAGGGATTGTATAACGTTGATATTAGTGGAGATGATTGAATGATTCAAAACCAAAAGTAGCAAATCTATTAGCAGGCTTCCATTATAGGACCTAAACTTGGACGAGAAACGAAAGAAGTTGTCTGAGGAAGAGGACGTCAACCAGCACCAATTGGGAAGAGAACGTTTGACTTTTTAAAGGAACAGATGTTGTAACTGAGATACATTTTTAGGAGCAACAGCTTAGCCGCAAACAAGATAACATCCTTCGGAAGAAACGTAAAAAGAAATCCTAGACCTCTAATTTAGGAGTTGAGTTCTGTTCTGTTTTATAGACAGCATTTTTTGCCGTCCAGTGTGTTGATTCCGGGACTCCCTCGACAGCAAAATATCTAATGGCTATCTCTATGTGGCTTTCTTAAATGTAACCCTACCTAAACGGTGTTATTAGGAATTTCGTGAGATGGTTACGAAGATGTTATCATGCGCTGTGGTGTTAATTTAGTGACATGTGTTTAAGTTGTCCACTTTTTAGTCCTCATGGAGGTTTGTTCTTCCGAAAATATGTTTTTATGTACTGTACGCCATTGCGGCAATTGTCCTATCGTGCGTTCTATTGGGTTGTCATGTTCCAAAATGTTTTGATGCATTTTGGTAACTTTTCTTTTAACAATAGCATCAAGATAGGGCAATTTAGCTGCGTCATGTAGCTCCTCTGCTATTCTTGTGTACATAGGCGCCGAGAAAATAATTTTGAGGCAACGGTTCTGAATTATTTGAATTTCCTTTTTATGATTTTTGGCAAGAATACTCAGTGCTTCACAGCCGTATAGTAACACAGTATGGATTACTGCTACATATAATGTAAACTTAATCCGTCTAGAAATTGTTTTATCCCTGAAGAATGGATATATTATAGCAATTGCTGAATTTGTTTTGCGTTGTACATCATTTACATGATGATGTCTAAAAGTTAATTTAGAGTCGAGATGTAGACCAAGATACTTTACTGCAGTCTCATTGCGTAGAATTTGTGAACCAATAGTTATCTGGATAGGTGGAGGTTGTGAATATTTGGTAAACAGGATTAATTTGGATTTGCTAATATTGAGTTTAATATTCTAGAGACAGTACCAGTAGCGATCTCTGGAACGTTTGGATTCTGTGATGCATGGAGCTAAGTTTGGTTTGGAAGTAAAATAATGTATCATCGGCGAATGATGCAGCTTTTACTGAAGGAGGGTTTGGGAGGTCCGAGTCATAGAGGTTATAGAGTAGTGGAGAAAAGAACTGCTCCTTGTGGTACACCCGCTTGTATAGACTTGCAGTTAGATCTGTGATCATTTATTGTTACAAAAAAATTCTATTTACAAGGAAAGTAGATATAATATTGACTAAATTTGGTGCCAAATTGAAATTTATTAATTTGTATATCAATCCATTAATCCAGGTTGTATCGAAGGCCTTCTCAACGTCTAGAAATATTCCTACTGTGCTCCGTTTGGCGTTGAACCCGGTAATCTGATCGATAAGTCTCACCAGTTGTAGTGGGGTACTATGTGCGTTTCGGAAACCAAACTGATAATTTGGAAGTACATTTTTTGCCTGGACTTCTGCTTTTAGTTGCGCCAAAATTAGTCGTTTTATAGTTTACCCAGGACTGACAAGAGACTTATCGGTCGAAGGTTGTCAGGAATTGAAGGATCTTTGCCAACTTTGGGGAGCACTATGACTGTTGCCACTTTCCATGCTGAAGGGAAACAGTTAAGTTTAAAGCAAAACTTAAATATTGTAAGGAGAAAGATGAGGGCTTTTTGGGGCAAATGCTTGACGGCCAGATTGGGGATTTTATCTACGCCTGGGTCACAGCTATTCCTTAAGGAGTGGATGTGGAAACTAAGGTCTTTTAGGTCAATATTAGGATAGATGGGCACTGTAGGAGTGGCAAGAAAAGTGGCAACCGCGTCGTTGACATTAGCTTCATAAATTGGTGTGGTTAGCTCATGCAGACGGAATCGGTCTTCGAGATTTGATGCAATAAGTTGGGCTTTATCATGGGGATGATAAGCCCAAATTCCATTATTTTTAAGCGCAGTTAGCGGAGGGGGTGCTCGACTAATTTTGATTATTTTGATAATCTGCCATGGGGAGTTTTAGGTAAAATATTATCCGTCTAGTTGAATGAAAGTTGCCAATCAGTAATCCGTTTTTCTCGAAGTGTATTCCGTACAGCATTTGTAATACCGATTGTATTGCTGTTTGTATTCAGGTGCTCCATAGCGTATGTATAGTTGTTTACAGTGTCGCTTCTACGCGTCAAGATAATGTAGGAGTGTTGGATCTGTGTTCGGTGTGTATCGGTTTGTTTGCGTGTGTGTTGTTGCATACTCTCATTCCCGTGTTTGATGGGGGACTGAAAGTTTTGAATCGAAAGCTCCACTTCTTCAAGTGTATTAAACCTGAAGGTTAGGGTTCACCCACTGAGAGAAGCGTTTCGAGTGTGATTGTCCCTGTTTTGTTTCGGAAGTGCTCATTTTTGAAGGGAGCGGTGAGTGTCCGATTGGTTGTCAATGTCAACAGTATTGGTACGTGGTCTGATTGAAAGTTCGTGCTGTAGGGTGTGTACGATTTGTTTGTGGAGAGAATTAACACAAAGAGAGAGAAATATCCACCTTTACCACCCAATTTTGAATAGAACAGAATAGAAATTACTAAACAGAATCCAGGAAATAATATAAGAACATTTTGAAAAATTTAAATTTGATGTCGATATTTCAATATTGCAAATTAAGTGGCGAGATACAAACAAACTTAATTTTTAAACTTAAGACAATCCCCGGGCAATTTCACTAAATCAGGTGACTTTAAATGTCTGTTAATAATTACAGACGGCCCGAAAATCGCTTACAACTATTAATAGAGTATAATTTAAATGTACTGGCCCAGTGCCCGCAAAATTAATGATTTGCTAATTGCTATTTAACAAAATTCATTTAGATATAATTTTAATTAATGAGACTAAATTATCAAATTAGAAAAAATTTCAACACTAAATACTACAAAAATGCAAAGCGCAAGAAATCAGAAACCCTTATAGGGGTGCGCACATATTGCTTTAAGGAACTATTCCACACTCCCATAAAAATTTGTTTAATTTTAATGATAATGAGACAGTCTACTAATGAAGTCCCTATTCATTTAATACACCCGCAATTATCGACTCCATCTGTTACACAGGTCAACAGTAGTTTTGTTGCTCTTGATATAAGATTAATTTCGGATATATTTATGCTCACTATTCATGAAACTATCAATGATTTTAGAAATTTGCTCTGTTTTTTAATCTTTATTTTCATTTTACACTACAAAAATCGGAAAAATTGAAACAATATAATAGATATATTTATAGATTAGTTGTTTTTTAAATTAGTATACACCGACATAAATAGAAAGAAAAATGTCGAAAACCCATGTTATATTTCAGTGAAACGCCTTTTATAAGATTTTCTTCTATAATTTTTTACGGGACAATCTCTTTTTAAAGACCAGAAGTAATCTGCCATCATGTGACGATCCCATCCACCCTGATACCTTTCCTCCATTACTTTTAGATCCTGGTGAAAGCGCTCTCGCTGTTCATCAGTATAATTTTCTAAATGATCCGGAAATCTATCCAGGTGATTGTGGAAGAAGTGTAACTTTATACTCATATTTGCTCCCAGAATCTTGAAGCTTGTCAACATGTTTTGCACAATTTCTTTATAATTTGGTGCTTTATGGTTACCTAGTAAATTATCTACTACCAATACAAAACTCTTTCAACCTTCACTTTCCGGAACAGTCATAACTTCGATAAAATTTACATCTTTCATCGATTGCCGAATTTGAGGACCATCAAATATTCCGCCTTTTAACTTTTCCATACTGAGCTTAGGAAATTTTCTACAAACATTCTCCTTCCTTGTCCAACGCTTTGACGAATTGTTTTATCATATCCAGATACACGTCGTGAGTACTTTAATTTTGTCAAATAACTGAGATCACGGCCGATGTGCGGAGTGAGGGGTGTGAGAGTGGGGATCACGTGATGTTTGTATGCACGAAAAAAATGCGCAGTAATCAAATCATGACTGGAAACATACATTTTATTAGTAACAAGCTGTTTACTGTTTAAGATTAAAATACACAAAAATCATAAAAACTAGAGCATATTCAGCACATTCATGAATATATTCGTAAACTGCGCACTTGAAAACGTAAAAATTCGCTGAGATATCCAGGGCAACATTTTTTTGTAGAGCTGTGTTATTCTCTCCATAATAACATTAATCAATCCCAACTTAAAGAACTGATAAATTTGGAACAAAATATTATATTCACGGGAAATTTTAATGCCAAAAATACTAAATCGAGCTGTAAGAAAATAAATGCTCTGGGAAAATAAACAGACGAATTATCAGATATGTATGATTTTAATATTTTAACCCCTGACGAGGCAGCCATTTATCCGAACAATCAGCTGGAGGCTCACGATATTTTAGATATGTGCCTGTGTGCGAAAAACATCCACATAACAATCTCTGTGTCCTGCAGTTTGAATCGGTGTTTTTTTACAATTACCGATCTCTAACCCATTTCTGACGACTATCTAGATGAAAAATATATTGATTGGCTAAATTTCAAAACATGTTTGTACTCCCGCATACTGTTACTATAAACGAACAATATGAAATATATTATTACACCAAACTCTAAACAGACACGATACTACAAAGGAAATACGATAAATCACAAGAATCCCACTTACTGTAATAACTTAAAGATAAAACAAAAACTTTTTCATTCAACAAATTATTAAAATAAAAATAAACTCCGAAATAATGGCACAAATTCAGAATCCTAGGACCAGTAGTTCATTTTCTAATACAATTACGTACAAAAGAGATCAATAGATACAAGAATGAACATTTTGAAAACAAATAAATAAAGGTATTAAAAATTATTGGCATTTCATTAATAGACTAGAAAAATAAGAAAATCTGTAATACCCCACTGGATGCTGATCAAGAACGACTCATTTATCAGACGCAGGTGAAGTAAATTTATAGCTAACTATTGGAAAAGTGTAATCGAAGAGAACAACGCAATTTCAACCCGATAACAATTAACTACAACAAATAAATTAAAATCATCAAAATCATCATTATCCGGTATCATTGACAGCTGCCACCGTCTTCCGGAAACCAAACGCCATTCCTCTAAATTAAAATATAAAACAATTTCATAATACGTTACAGATACTCCGAGTTCTTAATGGACCACCCTGTTAAACTCGGAAATCTAATTAAAAATACTCTAAATAAAATGTCTCCGGGACTATTCCTTATGAAGCGCTGAAACGTTTGAATAAAAATCTCTATATTAAAAAGAATGAATTAATGCAATATTGAGTTCCCAGAGCAAAGCCTCCCGACTGGTTCTCTTTCCTAAAGGTAAGAAAAGTAAAATAAACCCCAAATATTATAGATCTCTAAGTTCGATTAATATTACAGAAAAACTATTGGAAAAATTTATTTTGAATTACTACAATCCCACATTAGTAATATTACTCAACAATATGGTTTTGTCAAAAATAAATCAATAGTATTGCAATTTTTGAGAACTACCGAAAAATTGAAGGAATCGATTAACAATGAAAACACGATCCTAATAAATTAACTTCCAAATTTTCCAATTTTTCTTCATTTTTCATTAACTATCCAATTACATTTTAAAACATTCATCAACTATCACAACATCGCGGTTATATAACTCGCCACAACCTAAGAAGTGGGTTGTAATTCCGGAGAAGAAACCAGGAATGTCTAAGACAACATGGTGACATTGTTAATATATTGCAAAATATAACAAATAATAATAGTAAAAATAATAATAATAATTTAATAACTTACTGGGGTCTATCGAACCCATGGGTTCAAGGCCGCGCAGAGATATGTTCTCCATACATCCCTTACCTGAACTAATGCTTTACAATCATCCCCTGACCTCATTGTTGGACTACTAACTAGATGTTTTCCCTCTGGTTACCCTACAAGAACCTTCCATGTCCCTCTTTTATTCCTCACTCATGCAACAAAACCTGCTCATCGCAATCAGTGAGACTTAACATTTCTTATTGTATGTGCTTTTCTATAAAGAACATCACTGTTATAATTTTTTCTCCATTCACATATCTGTTCATCTCTCTATCATCCAAAATCTTTCCTTAAAATTTTATTATCAAATACCGATACTCCTAATATTTTCTCGTCCCTTAAAATGAGAGTCCACGTATCGCATCCATATAATATAACTGGCAGAATAACAGTTTTATATATTTTCAGTTAAAGCTTTTTTTAGGGAAGTTGGAACGACCTGAGACCCTGTAATATATAATAACATATATTCCTGAATTAACCCTTGTTAACACTGCTCTGTAGTAAGAAATATTTGCATCCAACAGGAATTCCATTACGATGCTGGTGGGGGTATTTGTGTTTTTCAAGTCCCCAGTAACTGAACTAGCAATTCTATAGTTCCACAGTTATTGTTAGCTCGTCCTTGCTTGGAAAATCTTGCCGAGAAACCAAACAAAGAAGGAATTCAGAAGAAAATATCAAGTAGCATCAACGTTGGAAGAGAAATTTTACTTTTCAGCATTATAAATGGTGGAAGAGAGATCAAAGGGTAGGAGGAACACTTTAGCCGTAGAAAAGGCGA
>JASPKZ010005912.1:0-12971 GCA_030220185.1 Diploptera punctata
GAGATGGAGATATTATAGGTAGAGAGATGGAGACGGATATAGGTAGAGAGATGGAGACGGATATAGGTAGAGAGATGGAGACGGATATAGGTAGAGAGATGGAGACGGATATAGGTAGAGAGATGGAGATGCACGTGATATAGGTTAGAGAGATGGAGAGGATATAGGTAGAGAGATGGAGACGGATATAGGTAGTAGAGAGATGGAGACGGATATAGGTATAGAGAGATGGAGACGGATATAGGTAGAGAGATGAGAGACGGATATAGGTAGGAGAGTGGAGATGGGATATAGGTAGAGAGATGGAGACGGATATAGGTAGAGAGATGGAGATGGATATAGGTAGAGAGATGGAGATGGATATAGGTAGAGAGATGGAGATGGATATAGGTAGAGAGATGGAGATGGATATAGGTAGAGAGATGGAGATGGATATAGGTAGAGAGATGGAGATGGATATAGGTAGAGAGATGGAGATGGATATAGGTAGAGAGATGGAGACGGATATAGGTAGAGAGATGGAGACGGATATAGGTAGAGAGATGGAGACGGATATAGGTAGAGAGATGGAGACGGATATAGGTAGAGAGATGGAGACGGATATAGGTAGAGAGATGGAGACGGATATAGGTAGAGAGATGGAGACGGATATAGGTAGAGGATGGAGACGGATATAGGTAGAGAGATGGAGACGGATATAGGTAGAGAGATGGAGACGGATATAGGTAGAGAGATGGAGACGGATATAGGTAGAGAGATGGAGACGGATATAGGTAGAGAGATGGAGACGGATATAGGTAGAGAGATGGAGACGGATATAGGTAGAGAGATGGAGACGGATATAGGTAGAGAGATGGAGACGGATATAGGTAGAGAGATGGAGACGGATATAGGTAGAGAGAGATGGAGACGGATATAGGTAGAGAGATGGAGACGGATATAGGTAGAGAGATGGAGACGGATATAGGTAGAGAGATGGAGACGGATATAGGTAGAGAGATGGAGACGGATATAGGTAGAGAGATGGAGACGGATATAGGTAGAGAGATGGAGACGGATATAGGTAGAGAGATGGAGACGGATATAGGTAGAGAGATGGAGACGGATATAGGTAGAGAGATGGAGACGGATATAGGTAGAGAGATGGAGACGGATATAGGTAGAGAGATGGAGACGGATATAGGTAGAGAGATGGAGACGGATATAGGTAGAGAGATGGAGACGGATATAGGTAGAGAGATGGAGACGGATATAGGTAGAGAGATGGAGACGGATATAGGTAGAGAGATGGAGACGGATATAGGTAGAGAGAGATGGAGACGGATATAGGATTAGAGAGATGGGAGACGGATATAGGTAGAGAGATGGAGACGGATATAGGTAGAGAGATGGAGACGGATATAGTAGAGAGATGGATGGAGACGGATATAGGTAGAGAGATGGAGACGGATATAGGTAGAGAGAGTGGAGACGGATATAGGTAGAGAGATGGAGACGGATATAGGTAGAGAGATGAGAGACGGATATAGGTAGAGAGATGGAGACGGATATAGGTAGAGAGATAGGAGACGGATGATAAGGTAGAGAGATGGAGACGGATATAGGTAGAGAGATGGAGACGGATATAGGTAGAAGATGGAGACGGATTAGGTAGGAGATGGAGACGGATATAGGTAGAGAGATGGATAGGTATAGGTAGAGAGATGGAGACGGATATAGGTAGAGAGATGGGATATAGGTATAGTGTTAGAGAGATGGAGACGGATATAGGTAGAGAGATGGAGACGGATATAGGTAGAGAGATGGAGACGGATATAGGTAGAGAGATGGAGACGGATATAGGTAGAGAGATGGAGACGGATATAGGTAGAGAGATGGAGACGGATATAGGTAGAGAGATGGAGACGGATATAGGTAGAGAGATGGAGAGGATATAGGTAGAGGGATATGGATTATAGAGAGAGTGGATATGGATATAGGTAGAGAGAGATGGATATAGGTAGAGAGAGATGGATATAGGTAGAGAGAGATGGATATAGGTAGAGAGAGATGGATATAGGTAGAGAGAGATGGATATAGGTAGAGAGAGATGGATATAGGTAGAGAGAGATGGATATAGGTAGAGAGAGATGGATATAGGTAGAGAGAGATGGATATAGGTAGAGAGAGATGGATATAGGTAGAGAGAGATGGATATAGGTAGAGGGATATGGATATAGGTAGAGGGATATGGATATAGATAGAGGGATATGGATATAGATAGAGGGATATGGATATAGATAGAGGGATATGGATATAGATAGAGGGATATGGATATAGATAGAGGGATATGGATATAGATAGAGGGATATGGATATAGATAGAGGGATATGGATATAGATAGAGGGATATGGATATAGATAGAGGGATATGGATATAGATAGAGGGATATGGATATAGATAGAGGGATATGGATATAGATAGAGGGATATGGATATAGATAGAGGGATATGATATAGAGATAGAGGGATATGGATATAGATAGAGGGATATGGATATAGATAGAGGGATATGGATATAGATAGAGGGATATGGATATAGATAGAGGGATATGGATATAGATAGAGGGATATGGATATAGATAGAGGGATATGGATATAGATAGAGGGATATGGATCTAGATAGAGGGATATGGATATAGATAGAGGGATATGGATATAGATAGAGGGATATGGATATAGATAGAGGGATATGGATATAGATAGAGGGATATGGATATAGATAGAGGGATATGGATATAGATAGAGGGATATGGATATAGGATAGAGGGATATGGATATAGATAGAGGGATATGGATATAGATAGAGGGATATGGATATAGATCGAGGGATATGGATATAGATAGAGGGATATGGATATAGATAGAGGGATATGGATATAGATAGAGGGATATGGATATAGATAGAGGGATATGGATATAGATAGAGGGATATGGATATAGATAGAGGGATATGGATATAGATAGAGGGATATGGATATGGATAGAGGTAGATATGGATATAGATAGAGGGATATAGTATATAGATAGAGGGATTATAGATATAGATAGAGGGATATGAGATATAGATAGAGAGATGTAGATATAGGATAGAGCGATTTAGGTATAGATAGAAGGATATAGATATAGATAGAGGGCTATGGATATAGATAGAGAGATATGGATATAGATGGAGGGAATATGATATAGTTGGAGGGATATGGATATAGATAGAGGGATATAGATATAGATAGAGGGTATAGATATAGATAGAGGAGATATAGATGAGTATAGCTAGTAGTGATATAGATAGAGATTGTATAGATATGATAGATAGTGTATAGATGTAGATATAGATATGATAATAGAGTTATAGATATAGTATAGATAGAGTAGATAGTGATATAGATGAGATATATTAGATATAGATAGAGAGGATATAGATATAGATAGGTGGATATATATGATAGAGAGATATTGTATATAGATAGAGAGATATAGTATAGATAGATAGCTGTAGATGTGATAGATGTGATAGATGGGTATAGATAGATGATATAGATGGTGATATAGATGTATAGATTGTGTTAGTGAGTATAGATATAGATAGATGAGATATAGATATAGATAGAGATATAGATATAGATAGAGTGTATAGATATGATAGAGAGATATATCTAGATGAGATATAGAGTGTGTTAGATTGTATAGATGTGTTAGATGTGTATAGATGTGTATAGATGGTGTATAGATGTGATAGTAGATGTGTGTATAGATGTGTATAGATGTGTATAGATGATGGTATAGTGTTTATAGATGTTGTATAGATGTTTATATATGGTTATATATGTATAGATGTGTATCGATGTGTATAGCTGTGTATAGATGTGTATAGATGTGTATGATGTGGTATAGATGTGTTATAGATGTGTATAGATGTGTATAGATGTGTATAGATGGTATAGATGTGTATAGATGTGTATAGATGTGTATAGATGTGATAGATGTGTATAGATGTGTATATTGTTGTATGATGTGTTTATAGATGTGTTATAGATGTGTATAGATGTGTATAGATGTGTATAGATGTGTATGATGTGTTGTGTATAGTTGTGTATAGATGTGTATAGATGTGTATAGATGTGTATAGATGTGTATAAGGTGTATAGATGTGTATAGATGTGTATAGATTGTATAGATGTGTATAGATGTGTATAGATGTGTATAGAGTGGTATAGATGTGTATAGATGTGATAGATGTGTATAGATGTGTATAGATGTGTATAGATGTGTATAGATGTGTATAGATGTGTATAGATGTGTATAGATGTGTATAGATGGTATAGATGTGATAGATGTGTAAGATGTGTATAGATGTGTTTGATGGTGTTATAGATGTGTATAGATGGTATAGATGTGTATAGATGGTATAGATGTGTCTAGTGGTGTATAGATGTGGATAGATGTGTTAGATGTGTATAGATGTGTATAGAGTGTTCTAGATGTGTTAGATGTGTATAGATGGGTATTGATGTGTTAGATGTGTATAGATGTGTATAGATGTGTATAGATGTGTATAGATGTGTATAGATGTGTATAGTATGTGTTAGATGTGTATAGATGTGTATAGATGTGTATGCTGATGTGTATAGATGTGTATAGATGTGTATAGATGTGTATAGATGTGTATAGATGTGTATCGATGTGTATAGATGTGTATAGATGTGTATAGCTGGTATAGATGTGTATAGATTTGTATAGATGTGTATAGATGTGTATAGATGTTATAGATGTGTATAGATGTGTATAGATGTGTATAGAGTGTATAGATGTGTATAGATGTGTATAGATGTGTATAGATGGTATAGATGTGTATAGATGTGTATAGATGTGATAGATGTGTATCGATGTGTATAGATGGTGTTAGATGTGTATAGTGTGTATAGATGGTATGATGTGTATCGGATGTGTATAGATGTGTATAGATGTGTATAGATGTGTATAGATGTGTATAGATGTGTATGATGTGTATATATGTGTATAGATGTTATTAGATGTGTATAGATGTGTATAGATGTGTATAGATGTGTATAGATGTGTATGATGTTATGATTGTTATATATGTGTATAGATGTGTATAGATGTGTATAGATGTGTATAGATGTGTATAGATGTGTTATAGATGTGTATAGATGTGTATAGATGTGTATAGATGTGTATAGATGTGTATAGATGTGTATAGATGTGTATAGATGTGTATAGATTGTATAGATGTGTATAGATGTGTAATAGATGTGTATAGATGTGTATAGATGTGTATAGATGTGTATAGATGTGTATAGATGTGTATAGATGTGTATAGATGTGTATAGATGTGTATAGATGTGTATAGATGTGTATAGATGTGTATAGATGTGTATAGATGTGTATAGATGTGTATAGATGTGTATAGATGATAGATGGGTGTAGATGTGTATAGATGTGTATAGATGTGTATAGATGTGTATAGATGTGTATAGATGTGTATAGATGTGTATAGATGTGTATAGATGTGTATAGATGTGTATAGATGTGTATAGATGTGTATAGATGTGTATAGATGTGTATAGATGTGTATAGATGTGTATAGATGTGTATAGATGTGTATAGATGTGTATAGATGTGTATAGGTGTATAGATGTGTTATAGATGTGTATAGATGTGTATAGATGTGTATAGATGTGTATAGATGTGTATAGATGTGTATAGATGTGTATAGATGTGTATAGATGTGTATAGATTGTGTATAGATGTGTATAGATGTGTATAGATGTGTATAGATGTGTATAGATGTGTATAGATGTGTATAGATGTGTATCGATGTTGTATAGATGTGTATAGATGTGTATAGATGTGTATAGATGTGTATAGATGTGTATAGATGTGTTAGATGTGTATAGATGGTATAGAGTGTATAGATGTGTATAGATGTGTATAGATGTGTATAGATGTGTATAGATGTGTATAGATGTGTATAGATGTGTATAGATGTGTATAGATGTGTATAGATGTGTATAGATGTGTATAGATGTGTATAGATGTGTATAGATGTGTTATAGATGTGTATAGATGTGTATAGATGTGTATAGATGTGTATAGATGTGTATAGATGTGTATAGATGTGTATAGATGTTTATAGATGTGTTATAGATGTGTATAGATGTGTATAGATGTGTATAGATGTGTATAGAGTGTATAGTGTATGATGTATAGAGTGTATAGAGTGTATAGAGTGTATAGATATGTATAGATGTGTATAGATGTATAGATGTATAGATGTTATAGATATAGATGTATAGATGTATAGATGTATAGATGTATAGATGTATAGAATGTATAGATGTATAGATGATGTATAGATGTTATAGATTGTATATAGATGTATAGATGTATATAGATGTATAGATGTATATAGCTGTATAGATGTATATAGATGTATAGATGTATATAGATGTATAGATGTATTATAGATGTATAGATGTATATAGATGTATAGATGTATAGATGTATAGATTGTATAGATGTATAGATGTATAGATGTATAGATGTATAGATGTATAGAGTATGATGTATAGATGTATAGATGTATATAGAGTTTAGATGTATATAGATGTATAGATGTATATAGATGTATAGATGTATATAGATGTATAGATGTATATAGAGTATAGATGTATATAGATATATAGATGTATATAGATATATAGATGTATATAGATATATAGCTGTATATAGATATATAGATGTATATAGATATATAGATGTATATAGATATATAGATGTATATAGTATATAGATGTATATAGATATATAGATTGTATATATATAATAGATGTATATAGATATATAGATGTATATAGATATATAGATGGTATATAGATATATAGATGATATATAGATATATAGATGATATATAGATATATAGGTATATAGATATATATAGGTATATAGATATATATAGGTATATAGATATAAATAGGTATATAGATATATATAGGTATATAGATATATATAGATATATAGATATATATAGATATATAGATATATATAGATATATACTATATATAGATATATAGATATATATAGATATATAGATATATAGATATATAGATATATATAGATATATAGATATATAGATAGACCTAGAAAATTATTAATAATATAGAAAATTAAGAATGAATCGGGATGAAGCAGCATGCCTAGGCGCGGAGCTGCGGAACGTGCGTCAGTTCGATTCGCTACAAGGACAATTTTTCTCATGCAATTTTGCCCAGTTTGGGACCGTTGCCCAATCAGCATCATGAAGATTTCTGGTAACTATACAATTTAGTGGCTCCAGGTTAGAAGAAACTCGCTGTAAATAGTGCAGGATCCGCCAGACTTACCACATGTACTCATATACTATCCAGATTATCGACTTCTCTGAAAAAATACAGTAGGCCTAAGAGGTTAGACAGTTGCAGGCCTCTTGCACCAAGAAGTATTTTCATGGGTTTAATAAAAAACAGTATAACGAAATATCATGTGAAATTATATAAATATAATATTTCTAATTTAAGCGTAAAATTTGTTATAATTTCAATTAACATGCCTTATGTACATCATAATAACGAGCATTTAAACGATGATAAATGAGATATTTGAAAATGTATATAATATTTACCTGATAGAGGAAGCGTTGTCCTTAGCTACACAGGTTAAACAGTTTTGAATCCAATCTGTAAAATATTAATATTTTAATCAATATCAATTGAAACCGTAATTTTCTATTTCATATTGAATGACGTTGCTTGGTAACGTTACGGTATTGTGTCATCATTCGTGTTGTCAACAAGACGCATTTCGTCCAAATTTTTATGAAATGAATCTTCTTTTAATAAATGTGTTAATTGTGCTTAGGGGAAATATCTAACTATACATTTAAATGGTTATTATATAAATAGTGTTGATGCGGTCGACTAGTGGTTATGCTCTTGCTTATGGTTCCGAGGGTCGCCGGTTTAAACCCGGCCGGGGAAGATGGATTTTCTAGGACGGAAAATTGCACGGAGCAAGTCCTCCGGGAGGTACTTTAAGCTGTGGGTCCCGAGTCTGAAGATTTTTCAAGGTTCGTAAAAGATCCTTAAGCCTGAATAAAGAAGCATCTAAACAAAAATTTACCGACCTCAACATCGTAATAATACCGTAGATGTCTCATTAGGTCGGTGTGTTGACCGCATACCTCCGTGACATCTATGAACAAATAAGGTAACTAACAATTAACTTGGACCAGTACTCCTTACAAAGGAGAGGCTGTGGCTCAACAATAGTCTACGCCATTATAATAGATTATGCATGTTTTCTTCGTTTAAATATTTTTATGACAATTTTTTTCAAATGCCCCAGTTTGTTCTTTCGACATTCCTGGTTTCTCTCCTGGCATGGCGTACTTGTAACCCACTTCTGAGGTTGGGGCGCCCTGTAAGGCGTGGTTACGTTGCCCCGATGATATGATGGGTGGTGATGATGATAATGGTGCACCAGGAGAGTCCCTAATCCTAAGCTTAACCCAAGATGAATATGAATGATGA
Organism: Diploptera punctata; assembly: GCA_030220185.1. Taxonomy (NCBI): domain Eukaryota; kingdom Metazoa; phylum Arthropoda; class Insecta; order Blattodea; family Blaberidae; genus Diploptera; species Diploptera punctata. The sequence goes on from JASPKZ010005912.1 coordinate 8,627, forward strand.
TGATTGCGATGGCCATATGATTTCGGCGACCGTTTGGGCCTTAAAGTTTTCCTGACATTTATTTTACAGGTGAGGAAAAACCCCGATAAAAACCTCACCGAGAAAAACTGTCCTGACCAGGGATCGAACCCGGGCCCGCTGCGTGACAAGGCGGCACGCTAAACCCCGAGACAACAGCGGTGGACTCATTATGGCAAATTTAACTTTTAAAAAAGTGCCATTGTTGTAATATTACATAATTTTACAAAAGACATGAAATATGCATATAATTGAGAGCACAATTTTTTCTTCTCTCCTCTCACTCTTCCCCCCCCGTATTAGGTGCTGGTGGAATAGTGATCAGCATACTTGCTCGTGGATTTAAAAATGCAAGGGTAAAAACTTTGCCAGTTAGTGTGAATTTTCAGGGTAAAAAATGCCTTAGACTGGGTTCCTTCGGAAGCGAACTGAATTATTTGGTTCCCTGTCTAGATTTACGCACGTAAAAGAAACTCAAGTTTGAAAAGCAATACTTTCGAGCAATTTTGGTCCTCTATCGCTTGGAGGATCAGTAAGTACCTGTTTAAGATTTTTATTCTGTGGAATTGAGACCTTCTCTACGGGCTAACATACTTCTCCTAACAGTTGAACTTTTTCCCAACATTTCTGATATTGGAACCTCCGCCGTGATTTATTATTGCTTCATTGAATGGCCTCGTCGAATGTTTGTTTATCCAGCAAGGGGGGGGGGGGTCCTGTTAAAGCTATGTTACTTCTGGTCTTGAAAACATAAATCCCCCACCACTGTCAAGGTCATTCAATCTCAATGGAGTCAAATATTTGGTAATTATACAAAAAAGTTGCATGGACAACATAAGAATCCGTTCATTTGAATTAAGGTAAAGTGATCCCATTACAGGCATCACGGAGGCCCTTGGGGTAGTAGGAGGTTAAGGCTCCCACTTTTTCTGAACAATCGGACTTGATGTCAGCCGGGTTGTCAGCCCTGCGTGACGGCCGCCTTTACCCCCAGAACAAACGTCTGGTACTCATATCCGTTTACAGGTTGAGTCGACGCCAGGGCCATTATGCCACCAGAAGGTTTGTGTCAGTTTAAAAAATCCTGATCCCACCAGGACTGAACCCTCGACCTTCCGGCTTGTAGCGCAGTGCTTAACCACTAAGCACGGCATTAACCTAATCAAATATGTTTACATTCATTGTAACAAACGATTGTCACTGTTTTCGTAGCTTCAGTCAGTTTTGAACATGGGCGCGATGAGGTTTATATATTTCGTTTTACTTAATATTTAACCGCATTCTTGCGGTTTGCTGAGGACTTGGGAGTGAATTAATTCGGGCGAATAACCATTCATGTAAAAACTCCAAGCGCGACAGGCCTAGAAGGCCCTTGCTGTCCATCCGGCTGCTGGCCTCATATCCACGTGTGTTAATCACAGAGGTAGACGATCATCAAGCCAGTATAGATGTGACATGTGGTCAGCATATCGGATCCTGCAGCCGTTATAGCAACCCACATTCATATAGATTTTCAAATACAAAAACTATCCTAATTTTGAACAATAGGCCTTTATAAGATAATTGTTAAACACAAATCGACTCACTTCCGATGTACGAACAATAGCATGTACGTTATATCTATATAATCACATTAAACCAGTCTGTCTTGAATTTAAAAAGCTAACAATATATAATTACATTAACCTTGGTCCTTTTTGTCCAGCGTTGGTTTATTAATATGATCCAGCATATCTGTTAAGTTTTTAATATTCTACAAATCATTCAAATCATATGAGGATTTCTTCATATTAACAAGCATTGGTCGAAAAATTGTAATAACACATTACAAACTTCAGATTTCTGTTTAACATTTGTTTATTAAGTCACATATCAGTTTAGATTTTCATATTTCTCCATTTAGAAAATAAAGACTCTTTATCCTTTATAATACAACATATGAATGTCGAGGAACAAACAATGGGAATGAGGTAATTGTTACGTCACGAATTTATATATATTTCTGGACTTTCTTTGCTTTTTTATATTTAGTCATTTTTCAATACTAGGAATAATTTAATTTCGTGAAAAAAAATTTAAATTTATTTTCATTTTTCCGCAATCAGAACCATAACATATAAGGCTAATGAAAATATTAGTTTTCCAACGTGGCTCATTAGCCAAGACTATCAGGAGTGATCAGACGTCCAATGAGAACCATTGTGAGAGTTTTATTTAAAATGCTTAAGAATATCAACACTTTTGAATGTATGTTAAGCAATCACGTTGAGGTTATGTAAATAAGAATATTACTTATTGTATGTTTTTACCTGGTAAGTCAGTCGTCCTCAACTAAGTTGTTAAACTTCAAGTTATTCTAATATGGAGGCCTTTCGAAAACAAAGTTTCATCTTCTGCGTTTTAACAGGGAGTGATGGTGTTGTATAGGTTGTATAATGGATTTATGCTGTTGTTATGTTCTCGTTGAGCAGGTCTTCATTCCTTGCTTCTTTTCAGAATCTCTATGTCTTCAAGGATGCTGATCCTGTTGCTGTTTACTCTTTGCGTAGTACTGCACATAGACTTATTTTTTCAAATCGATGAATGTTTCGAGTGTAAGTTTGGCAAAACTTGATTTAATTTAATTCTTAATAAAATTTTTGAAATGTTCCGAATATCGTGAAAATGCTAATATGATTGCAGTGAAAGACCTGCCCTCGGGCAGAATTACCATGGATGGACATAACCTAGAGTTTATAAAAAAATAAGCAATGGATGGATGAGAGTTGTTGGTGCGGTAATGTTTCATATAATGATAATGTTGAAAATGAAGAAAGCAGCGTCCAAGACATTACGCCTTGTCGCAGAGCTACCGAACATGCCCTGGTTCGAGTCCCTGTGCGGAAGAGTTTACTCACTGAATGTCGGTAGTGTGGAAAGCGGTGCCACCTAGAATTGTGAGGAATTACAGTTGTAGTATGTACCGTGTATAACATTTTGTGAATCCGACGGTTGACCACTTATCACACATAGCTATAACGTCTACCTCTCTAAAATGGCAGTGGACTGCGGCTGTTACACCAAGTGCCTTGGACAGTTATAACTCCACGAGTTAATTTAGTTTAAATAAAGGAATGGCTTAATTTTAAAGCATAATAACAAAATGCTATCTAAAATAAGGTAATATAATATATTTGTAGTTTAGAGTTAAATGTGTTACTTTGTTGAATGAGACATTTAAACGATGATAAATATGGTATCTGAAAATGTATTTATATTTACCTGATAGAAGAAAAGCCTTTGTCAGTGATCTGTCTAATATTCTTAGCAGTATAAACTGATGGATAAAACAGTTTTGAATTATTTTAAATATTAATTAATCAATTTTTTTTTCAATGACACATTCAGTGGCGTTGCTTGGTAACGTACTCGTAAGTTACTGCATAATTATTGTTTTTCAGCAAATGTTTTATGAAACTTATCTTCTTCGTAAATTATTATTCTTATAGTTGTTTGTACTGTGTAGGATAATAGTTAATTATTTTCAAAGTTTATTTTATTTTTGTATCTAGGCCAAAATGGTTCCCGGACATCATCTGGCCGTCATTATCGTATTCGCCGTGTGTAGTATGTATGTGTGCGTGTGGATTGATGTGTTTCGTCTTAATGTTGTGTTGTCTTGGAGGAGGTCCTAACATTGAGCTGATCACACATTCAAGGAGGCCCCACCATGTCAAGTGCGGTTAAACAGTATGTGCTAAATTCCCTCCCCGGACAAGTGGTGCGACTTTAAGTCCCGGTGGCGAGTGGTACTTGAAAGTACCGTACCTACAAAGTGTGAGGTTAAACCACGCCATTGGAATGTAAATATATATTAGATTTTAGATTTATTTATTTAGCCTGGTGGAGTTAAGGCCATGTGGCCTTCTCTTCCACTCACCAGGACAAACATATATTACATCAGAATATTACAATCTCAATAAACTCTAATATTAAATACTAAATAAAAAAATTGATCAAAAAGATAGTATATATTATATTACGATCTATAATGCAACTACTTAATGTTAGTTTAAATTAAGACTAAAACTAATAATAAAATGTATACAATCAAGACATATTACATTGTCCCTGTCTAGTGTATATATAAAACAAAGAAAATAATGAGATATAGAAAACTAATTTTACGTTTGTACAATATTTAAAACAAAACAAAAGAAAATATTTGTTAATCTTAATATTATTTTCATAGATAATTAAATTTATTAACTGTTAGAAGAATAATATCATTGAGGTATATAAGTTATTTGCTATTAAATAATTCTTTAATTTGTTTTGAAGGATTTAT
>JASPKZ010005914.1:0-5000 GCA_030220185.1 Diploptera punctata
CGGGTACCCCGAAGGGACCCGGAGACCCGTCGGGAGAACCGGGCAGTGTTTTTCTGTCTGCATAAGCGTTCGAGTTCCTGGAACCTCTAGCAGGAGATAGGGTTTGGAACGCGAAGAGCACCGCAGTTGCTGCGGTGTCCGGGTCGTCCCCGTGGACCTTGAAAATCCGGGAGGAGGGCCACGCGGAGTAGTCGTCGCGCCGGATCGTACCCATATCCGCAGCAGGTCTCCGAGGTTGAGAGCCTCTAGTCGATAGATAATGTAGGTAAGGGAAGTCGGCAAATTTGATCCGTAAATTCGGGATAAGGATTGGCTCTGAGGACCGGGGCGTGTCGGGCGTGGTCGGGAAGCGGGTCTGCGCCAACGTGCCGGGCCTGGGCGAGGCGATGTCCGGGGTCGTGGGGCCAGCTCCACTGTCCTCGGTTCGGGTCCGAGCTCGGTCCCGTGCCTTGGCCTCCCGCGGATCTTCCACGCTGCGAGGGACCCCGCGCTCGTTCGCGGTGCACTCTTCGGCCGCCACTCAACGGTCGACTCAGAACTGGCACGGACTCGGGGAATCCGACTGTCTAATTAAAACAAAGCATTGCGAGGGCCCTAGCGGGTGTTGACGCAATGTGATTTCTGCCCAGTGCTCTGAATGTCAAAGTGAAGAAATTCAAGCAAGCGCGGGTAAACGGCGGGAGTAACTATGACTCTCTTAAGGTAGCCAAATGCCTCGTCATCTAATTAGTGACGCGCATGAATGGATTAACGAGATTCCCTCTGTCCCTATCTACTCCCTGACGGTGTTAGCTTCGGCTTTCATCTAGCTGGACTCACAGCAGCGGCAGGGCGCGTCCTCGGGTTGCGGATGGAGGAACGGTCGGTGGTTTGCTTGCACTCCTCCCGGCTAGGTCCATGGGACCCGCGGACAATCTGTGAGGTTATCAGGGTAGGGGCGACCTGATAACTATGAGAGTCCCCGGTGTGCGGACGTGTTGATGGACATTCCGAGCTGCTGATGTTGCCTGAAAGCTCGTCTTTTTGGATGCCAGTAGTTGGGAACTGGATTTTAGCAGGGGTCTGCACACCGTCTAAGTCCGTCCGTCCGGCTATAGTCTCTCTAACAAGTCCTTTCACATGTGCCCGCGTGCCTGATTGGATAAGAGACTGCCAATCTTTCCTATCGTCTGTTTTCTACCATTGCTCGCTTCAAACTTTCGCCTATGATGGTGATGGGGAGTAAGGAAAGAATTGTGTAATACACCTCCATTATGTTGGGCTAAGCCTCTGGACAAGGTGCGAAAGCTTTACCGTGTAGTCCCGGTGGTCGGGCTACTCTTGGACTTAACCGGAGGTGTTCCCCATCCTCTGATGTGTGTTTGCACATGCATCGAATGAAACCCTGATCCTAGGCCCATAGTAACCAGACGTAAGGGGGCATCCTCACGTACACAGCCCCGGGTCATTGATGGTTCGTGTAAACCTGGGCCCAAAATTATAAGTTTGCTCCCTGGGACTTGCTAGTATCGCGTGGCCAGTTAGTAACTTCGCCGGCTCGAGGGGAATGTTCAAGGTCATTCCATGGAGATAGCCCCTTCCGGTTTGCTAGAGGCAAACACTGGTGGAGTCACGCGTAGCCTGCGCCAGGTGAGAGGATTTTCGATGAATATTTAGACCCTGCCCCGGTGACTATCGGGCATCTGTGCATGATGAAATTCCCCCTTACTGCACCATGTCGGAGTGGCTCTAGGACTAACACACTACATCGTTATGGCTGACCACGTAGGGCACTTGCCTATCTCTGGGGATTTGGGGGGGAGTAAGGAGAGGAGAAGGAGAAGGAGGAGGGAGGCTCACCATTCCAACCAAGGAATAGCCTCAGGAGATCACCTACTCGTGAGAGTAAGGTGAACGTAAGTACTAAACAGGGTACAAGTAGGGTAGTAGAGAAAGATAATGTACATAGAGAGAAAGCTGGAACTAGTTCAAGCTCTGACAGTGAACAGAGGACTAGTAATTCAGCAAGAACAGCCGCACAAAAGGACACAGAAGACGGGGATCAAGCAGTCGACTTCTTGGAGGTGATATCAACTTTGAACACCATAATAGCTGGGGACAAGATGAGTAACCAGAAGAAAACAATCATCACCGACGAATTGAGGAAACTCTCAAGCATCATAATCGATCTAAAAACCAAGGTTACAGTCCTGGAAACAGAAAACCGAGTATTAAGGGAGGTGCAGTCTACGCACACCAAGTCGTATGCACAAACAGTGCAATTACCATCTGTGACTGGCAAACCAGCAATGATGCAGCGTCAACAACAAACAGAGACACACTGCTTTCATCAGTGCAGAGGGCAAAGGAGCCAAAGAAATACAAAAACTAATAACGGAGACAGTAAAACCTGCGAGGGACAAGATTAGAATAAGAAATCTGAGAAACGACTGAGAAACTACTCATAGTCGAAACCGAATCTGAGGCGGACATCGAGAAACTTCAGCAATTACCTACATTGAAAGATGTAGTGAAAATCGAAAAAACCAAGGAAGAGGAAACCACTAATGATAGTATACGATATAAATAGTACCATCAAAGATGAAGAGCTCATAGAAACTATCTATGAGCAAAACTTCGCCGAGATTATGAATCTTGAAATTTTCAAGAAAAACTTCTCACTCAGATTCAAAACTGGACCGAGGAACAAGAGCACTGTACACCACGTAGTGGAAGTAAGTGGCAAAGATGCGTAAAGAACTGCTCCAAAGAGGAAGAATATATATTGGCTTCTATTCTTGCAATATCAAGGACTATGTGGGTAGTTGCCCGCTGCATGAAATGCCAGGACTTGGGTCATATCGCCAAGTATTGTAGAAAACAATCATCAACCTGCTCACATTGTGGTGAAGCAGACCACGAAAAAAAGGACTGTGCTAAAAAAGAACAACCGAAGGTGTGTATACCATGTACACTTCGTAAGAAGAGATGCACACCGAATGGGAAGGACTGTCCAACATATAAATTTATGCTGGACAGGATGATTTCTAAGATCGATTATGGATAGTTCCTCAAAGAAAAGGAATAGAAATACCCCATGTAGGAGAAGACGGAACTTTTTAAGGCGCGCAGCAGCATCGCTTAAAAATCTACCCCTGGAAGGCGGGACGTCGGGACGCAAGCGGACCTGCTTGAGGCAGGTCATCTGGCTGAGAACACGGCTCAGCAAAGAAAAATCAGCGTCAACTACCTGGACATCATGGACGACGACACCACTTCTGAGGATGAAGCGCCCACTTCTAGTACAACTGGAAAACGTTTTAAGTTCCGTCATCTCTTCGGAGTATTTAAACCCAAAAGAGGGAACATAAAGGATCCCATTCAAGTGAACAAGGTTGATAGTACGCAGCCGGGAATCCATCAACGATCATCAGTTGAAGATACGTCTGATCGCTGTCCTGTCAGAGATACTAGGCATCCTATAAATGCAATATATGATAATATCGAGGTAAATATGAGGCTAAGTAGGCTTGAAGAAAGACAGAATCTTGTCACAGCACTCAGGCATGTTGTGAGACACTTGCATCCTAAGGGACGGAGTATAACTTTCAACTGTCCGGAAGCAGCGGACAGGTTGGAACTCCGGACAATAAATTTGCCGTCAGACCCTTATGAATTATATGAACTAATTAGGAAAGTATTTAGAAGGAGAAATGAGAGTGTGGTGTTAGAACTACTGTACGAGGACTTTGTTAAAGCGCATGGAAGGATAACTTTGGATAGTAGAAGACCGTGGCCTGATAGCCACATTCGGACCTACCACCCGTAGGCGTGCGGATTACACTACGATTGTGCAAATCAATGCGCAACGCAGTGTAACAGTTTTGGCGGAGATAAGAAAATTAATAGAAGAATTCGGGATAGACATATTATGTCTACAAGAACCGTACAGTAGGAATGGCATTATACCTCATATGCCCGCAACGGCCCGTGTTATTAAACAGGGAGAGGGATTCATGGCAGCAATTATTGTGCTAAACAACAATTTAAGAATAACAAGTGTTTCACAGCTGTCTGACAGTCATACTAACTGTGTAGAGGTTTCTTTTCCTGGAGGGAGGTTGATTCTCGGAAACTCCTACTTCCAGTTCAGAGAGGAGCTGGACGTGGAACCCTTCAGAAAAATTTGTGAGATGTACCCCGACACTCCATTGATCCTAACAGCGGACGTGAATTCTAAATCACCTTGGTGGTTTAGCTCTACACGTGATGCTCGCGGAGAAATTCTTGAAGAATTTATTTCTGAATATAATCTAAATGTTGAGAATAAACCGTACAATCCGCCCACTTTTCAGAATCGAGCAGGCGCAGAATCTAATATAGATATAACGCTTACCAACCGCGCCGCGGCAAATAAATTGAAGAATTGGAGGGTTGGGCAAAATCTCACAACCAGTGATCATAATATGATCATATTTAATATCTTGAAGGAGGAGGGTCCAGGTGGTCTGCCTCCAGCCAGGTTGAGGTTCAACTACCGACGCGCTGACTTCGAAAAGCTTAAACTTGGCCTTGTAGTACCTACGGATGTTAGGACAGGAGACGACGTTAACAGGAAGGCTCGGGAGATTACCATTGCAATCCGTGCCACGATGAGGCATTCCATACCAAGAACGTCTGGTAGTAGAATAGACACGTATAGACCATGGTCTGACTCCCTGCAGAAATTGCGGGGGAAGGTCAGACGGGCTAGACGGGTTTATCAGAGAACTAGAGTGGAATGCCATCGACAGAGGTGCTTGCGAGAGTACATCGAACTTAAGGCTCGATTTAAGGTTAAATTGAGGGAAGTCCGTATGGACTCTTGGAAGAGTTTTGTTGAGAAAAGTCTGGCAATCGATGCATGGGGAACCCCGTACCGACTTGTTATGGACAAAGTCAGGAAACCGACTGTACTGTCCACCTTAAGGAGGGAGGATGGGTCGCTGACCGGAGGATGGAGGGAGTCCGCAGAATACCTG
>JASPKZ010005914.1:10000-11669 GCA_030220185.1 Diploptera punctata
TGTAAGCATGCTGGATCCACGAGCCTATTATAGCTTACTTTTAGTATGTCAAGGTAAAAAACATTTACATACATACACCACATTCATACATACATGTATGTTGTGTGTTATATATATATATATATATATATATATATATACACCACATATCATATACACACACATCAATACATATTTACTGTTTGTGATATTTTGGCATAATTAAGTGCACTAAAATATTATTAAACAAATTTACTTCTTTAGATAATAAAGAAAAAATACATAAACTAATAGAAAATACTCCCACCTACTTCCATTACGCCGCTACCAAAAATAACATTGCGGAGAGAATAAAATAAATAATATAATCAAATAATTAATAATAATAACAATAACAATAAACAACAACAACAACACAACAACAACAACAACAAACACAACAACAACAACAACACAACACAACAACAAGAAGAAGAAGAACAGAAGAGAAGAAGAATAAATAGAAGAAGAAGAAAGAGAAGAATAAATAAGAAGAAGAAGAAGAAGGAAGAAGAAGATAAAACAAGAAGATAATAAGAAGAAGAAGAAAACAACAAGAACAAGAAAAACAAGAAGAATAAGAAGAGAAAGAGCGATTAAAAAGATAGGTTGAATTTATTAGAGAATGGTAGTTTAATCTATCGAATGTTAAGTTATTATGACTAGGTAGGTAACTTTGGCCAATATTTTTTTTGAGGGTAGGTATTTTTGAATAAAGTTGGAATATTTTTTTAGATTTAATTTATGCAACTCGATGATAAAGTAGAAACATTGGACTCGAAAAGCGAAAAAATGCGCGAATTTTTAGAAAATGGCTGAAATATCTAAAATTTGCCCAGTACAATCAATAGTATTATATGTCTAATAATAATAACTTATTAATTAGAAAGAGCAAAAAGTATGAGAGGTAAATTTAACAGATTTTTGCCATAATAACAGTAAATAATTAAATACATATAACTTGAAATATAAATAAGTAAGATAATTAATATATACAAACAACTTATATGATGAGGCTATGAAATTAATTAATAAAGTATGATTAGATACCCTTATTATTTATGAATTAAAAAAATTATACTTTAGTTATGGACTTCAAACTTAACAGAATTTGGCGGTATCTTAGTCCGGTAATCGTAATCCACGTTAAACCTTATTAAGTTTAGGTTTGTATACCGCGTATGTGATAATCTTTTTCGATAACTCCTACAATTTATATAGATAGAAAGTATTCAGTCAAGGTGCAATTCTGTTTAAGTGGTGAACGGAATATAAAATTATATGGATGATATGACGGGATTCGAACTCGTATCTTGAGTCTGTACCTCACGTGATTCCATACAATACAGGCGAATCAATACAAACAATTATTTTTTCTTATCTGTTAGTATTATATTCTCGCGAGAACGCGGTCTTCACTGAATCCAGTACCGGTTGTAGTCGTAGTAGTAGTAGTAGTAGTAGTAGTAGTAGTATTAGTAGTAGAGTAGTTATATATAAATTTATATATACATAATAAATCTGTCCGATACATAGATACTTTCTTCTGATACTTATAAAAAAAAAAAACAATACTTTTTTTCAATTTACTCTATTTTGCCGTAGCAGCGAACGCCGGGGGTATTAAAAAAATTTATGTTTATAACGTACA
>JASPKZ010005916.1:0-17500 GCA_030220185.1 Diploptera punctata
TAGTAAAGCTGCAAGAATAGCATGTAAATGTTATGATTGCAGTGAAGGACCTGCCATCGGGCAGAATTACTATGGATGGACAGGAGTCAATGACCAATCACGTTTCAACGAATTTTGTTTTACAACCAATGACAGTCATATTTCACCTCGCTATTTATCGATTTCTGTGTACCAAAATAAAGAAAGCTCCTGCTTTTAATAATCTGAACAGGCCAGAGCATTATTTTGCAGTGACTGACTCTCCAACAAATACATTGAATATAGCAAAATAATGAACAGATTCCTTTGAACTACACATTTGATAATTGTGTGTTCAATATATGTGATTTTAAATAATTATTTTACTGAATTGTGTCCTAAAAAATGAATTAATAACCCATAATGTTAGTTATGATATAGAGTTTGATGTGTTTCATTTTTTATTCTTGGATTTATTATCTTAGTGGATTATCGCTGATTGCGATCATACTTGGATAAATTTGCAGTGAATAAACATAACCACACGTTTCTAATTTGTTTCCAGACATCGCCGTTTACTTTAAATATATAGGCCTAACTATTTTAAAATACCGATAACTATATTTAAATAGTGATTTGTGTGTAAACAACTTAATTTTATTCGTTACATAATCCTAACAACTGCCACTCATGATTTCCATATCCTCTAAAAAAATTGGAAATCACTCGTGGCATTAGTTATGACAATTTAACTCCCCGCATGTGAGTCAATGACCAATCACTTTTCAATGATTTTTTATTTACAACCAATCATAGTCTTTTTTACCTGGATTTATCGATTTTATCAGTTTATTTTATCACTTTAAAATCAAGCTCCTCCTTTTTAACATTCTGAATAATTCATAGCATTATTTTGCAATGACTGCATGTGGCTACCAGATTGCATATATTACAGTGCACGAATGTTACCAGATAGTGCTTGCGGGATATGATATAAAATATGTGTAGCAATTGATTATACCACAAAAAAAACACTGTTTGCACTTTCTTAAACGTATAATTTCCCAGCTTTTTTTCGTTCCAGAAAAATATAATTGACATATTTACATCATAGAACATCAAAAATTAATTAATAACTTATAATGTTGGTTATAAAATTTTTCCACTAGGGTGCATTCTTACAAAATTGTGATTCTTTGGCAATAAATAATATGATCTGGTTGCAGTGATGATGAACAAATGAAGCATAAGAAACATTTCTCATTTGGTTTCAAACATCGCCGTTTACAGAATATATATATAAATAAATATTTTAAAATAACCGTATTTTAATAACGATTTGTGAGTAAACATCTTAATTTTATTCGTTAAATAGTCCTAACAAGTGCCACTCTTGATTTCCAAATTCTCTAGATAAATTAACTCCTCACTTCATGAGTCGTGAATTTATCGATAATTTGGAAATCACTCGTGATATTACTTACGATAATATTTGCTATTGTCTTTAGCAGTCTTTTTATTGAACCTCCTGACCTTAATGTAGACTTATAGAAGGTTTTAAATGAATATATGGTTATGTGTAATCTTGAAATATCTTATTGAAAATTTGTATTATGTATATGTTATTTCTAAGTCACATGTACAACGTTTTGATTGATGTATATTTTTTTCTGTTGCAGTGCAGTAGCGCTAAATTCCAGGATGCGGGAGCGCGTGCCACCGGGGCAGCGCGTGGTCCTCGCCCTCCTGCTGTTGCCCCCCATCCTGGTCGCAACATCACTCGACAAGGGTGAGTAAATGTATTCACCCCTATACATTCATTCGGGCCGGCGCCTTCTTTTAGCTTCCGCTTTGATGAACTTTCTCTTTTTAAAATTCATACTTTTTTGGTAAAACAAGGGAACTCTTTTATGGTCATTAAAGATAAATTATAGCTTCATTTTTACCTTTTTCTACCACATAAACACATTTTAAGAATAACTAATTCAACAATAATGCACCCTGCTGAGAATGGAATATTCAAACTGGTACGATATTTAGTAGGCTACCCTCCTATAATAAACATAGGAAAGGCTTATTTTTAACAAATTTTATACAAAGAAATCGAACTCCAGTTGTAATACAGTATCAATGCCAGGAATTGCTAATATTTATAATTCGATAGAATGGAGACCCAGGTACAGTAATACAATAATATGTAGACCTTAATATTTATCATTCATCCATTTTGAGAATTTTCCTCATCATTGAGGATTTTCTCCTATCAATCTTAGTAATTAACATGTATTAAAAAAATACATAAATGACTACAGACTTAGATGAGACGGTAGGCCCTATCCCATCAATGTTAAAACATGTGAATATGAGACACCCATTTTCTCAGGAGCTACTAGATGGATTGTAATGAAATTTTTACAGCATATTAAATGAGGTTTTTTAAAGACCAATGAACCTCAGTCAAACTTTTATCTAAATATTCATGTTCTATATATATTTTTTTGCCACTAGTCTCTTTTCTATTTAAAAATAATTTTAAAAATCATAAGTGAGGATTTATAGAAGAGATCATTATGATTGTGGTTCCATATCTTTAGTATAACTAAGTTTACTGCGTGTAAAAAATTCATGTAAATATCTCTAATAGTTCCTGAGATAATGGGGCAAATGTTCGAAAATTTTCACTTTCGAGAAAACAAGGTTTAAATTATTACAGTCTGACAGCTGTCAAGTTAAAAAAAATAACACACTTATAATTGGCGTTCAGTAAAAAATAATATAAAGAAATGTTCTGAAAAGAATATACTATTTAATTATAAAAACATATTTTTTTCAAATATTGGCCTACCGTATAATTATATTACAGTCTGACAGCTGTCAAGTTTAAAACAAAATTAATTAACACACTTATAATTGGCGTTCAGTGAAAAATAATATACAGTAATGTTCAGAAAATAATAGACTATTCAATTATGAAATAAAAACAAAACTTTTTTTTTTTTTTTTTCAAATTTTGGCCTACCGTCTTACCTTATAGACTATCAATTTTCAACAAACATTCACAAATTTCCCTTAATTAAAGTTCTCCATCGTTCTCTGCCCTCTTTGTCTTCATCTATTACACCGAATTTCTTCATTGAATTTTGGACGTTATTCTTCCAGCTTGTTCTTGGTGTTTCTTTTTTTTGTTCCTACTTTCAATTACTTATTTTCAACTTACTATTTATATTTGAAGAGAAAAATTATACGCTCAGACCGGGACTTGAACCCGGGACCCTTGGTTCTCTAGACCAAGTGCTCTACCAACTGAGCTACCTGAGCAAGTACCGATCTAAACGCAAATCTTTCTCTATATACATTGTAATTCCCGTCCACCAAATGCTATGAAGCCATGCTTCTATCTTGCAAATGGCGGCTCCTTAATTAAGAAGACATATTTGGGAATTATACATTACAGCCAGTACGGCTGTATAATTCCCAAATATGTCTTCTTAATTAAGGAGCCGCCATTTGCAAGATAGAAGCATGGCTTCATAGCATTTGGTGGACGGGAATTACAATGTATATAGAGAAAGATTTGCGTTTAGATCGGTACTTGCTCAGGTAGCTCAGTTGGTAGAGCACTTGGTCTAGAGAACCAAGGGTCCCGGGTTCAAGTCCCGGTCTGAGCGTATAATTTTTCTCTTCAAATATGATTTATCCATCAATGAGATGCACGAAATCAATAATAATTACTATTTATAATTTATTATATCTGAACATATTATTTTATTTATTTATTTATTTAGCAGGTTTCACAATATCTTCCTGCGCCCAATTAATCTATTGTCATTCTCCTCCACATCTCTCTGTCATTCCAATCTCCATCGTCTAATCCTTTTTCCCCCCATGCTACTCAAAGCACCATCAATTCACTTTATTTTTTACCGTCCTCTTCTTCTACCAAGTAACACCCATTCTAATATTCTTTTGGTAATCTATCCTCTGTCATTCTTTTTAAATGATCAAATCATTTTAACTATTTGCTATTTTATGAAATATTCATATTTTGTTTGATTTTACAATTTGTACGATTCTATTGATAAGTATCTAACTGATTAGCTTTAACATTAAATGTGCTATGTAATAAGTAGTGTTGCTGATAATCGCAATGTATTGGGTAAATTGCGAGCATGCCAGCTTCCCGACCAGCCAGCCCGTGTTCGATTGGAAAGCCGGCGGGGTTCGAAAATTTAAACGTTAAATCTCAGTTCTAGGAGGAAAGGTGGTGTAAGCCACAACTTTTTAATCGGTAGATTGTTCGCCAGATATCTGAATCAAATTCCAAACCCCTCCACAGTTCATTACATTGAGAAGGTATATGGTTATTTTGATAGCGATTCATCCGTCGGATGGGGAACGTTCATTCTTGATGTTTTTTTTTTCATCAGGAATAGGCTAGGTATATATGTTGGTATTGGATATTGCATCCTCCCTGCTCTTCATCATCATCCCTTGTACAATACATTTTACAAACTTTTGAAAGTTACATTAATTATACATTCTATTCTATATGCAATATTATGAATACATAGTCTTTTATATAGATTTTTTATTGTTTTATAGATTATTTTAATTATTTAAGCAAAGTCTTTTAAAATAGAGTTTAGACATTCAAAGTCGGTTGAGATAGAGTATAGTTCAGAGCAAAGTCTTGTTGAAGCTAACTGTAAACATCCCTACATTTAGTTCATTGGGTTCATTTGATACAGTTAGGGTGAAATGAGGTCATCTTTAGTATATAACACTTGAGAAGTGAGGGTCTCGTGTCTGTCTGTGTGTGTAAACGGCTGAAGGGTAAGTCACCGACCATTTTTCTTAATAATGTAGTCCATTTCTTTTATATTTGTATCAAGTACCATTAACATTTTTGAAACTATATTTTAGAAAAGGGATATAACATTTTTAATCATGTAGATTTGGTTAGATTTAAAAATTCCACAACTCCCTCTTCTCAACCCCCCAAGGAAGTACTGTAGTTTTAATATAGGCTTAGATTAGATTAGGGCTAGACTACTAAGGGTTTATAATTATTTATGCTTTAGTAATAAAATAGTTTAAAATAAGACTTCCTTTGTTTATTTCAAAACATGTAGGCCTATATTGTACATCCTCATACTAACGCTCGGCTAGATAAACGCTACCAGATTTTCCAAGTCCCTAAGGTCCTTTAAGCCTAAGAAATCCAGTTGGGTTCATAATATGCAACTTAAGTATACTACCATATACAGTGGTCAAACGAAGTGGCAAGTAAATTGAAAATAAATTGCAATAAAACCATCTATTCCCCTAGCGCTGAACCCAAAACACTGGAGCGCGTGGAATTGAAACACACACACACACTCACACGCAGATATGTAGGTTCTCTAATGATGACACTGGAGCGCGTGGAATTGAAACACACATACACACTCACACGCAGATATGTAGGGTTCTCTAATGATGACAAACGACGCCGATGCTGATGTTTGATAATGATAATAATAATTTTATTTTATTCAGGATTGTTTTTCTTATTTACACAGATCTTCAATCAAAATATTTTTTTTTCTTCCACACTTCCCGATTTTGTGTGTCCCCTTCTGTCATATTTATTTTCTTCATGTTGTTTTGAATTCCCTTTATCCATGCTGGCTTTATCTACTACGTTTCTCTTTTCCAGGAGGTATCAGTTTCAATACTTCTTTGTTTGTTTCTGTGTCCTTTCTTCTCATTATATGTCCATACCATCTTAATTCGATTTCTTAAAACTTTTGTACAATGTCCTTTTCTACATTCATTATTTCTCTTATTGCATTATTTTGTATTTTGTCTAATTTGAATATTCTTGTCAACTTTCTTAAAAAGGCAATTTCTGTGACTATTAATTTATTTGAGTGTTTTTGCTTCAACATCCATGTTTCCGCATCATATAATAAAATACCCTTCACAATTGTTATATATTAATAATGTAGTCCTTTAAATGATAATAATAATAATAATAATAAAAATGTTATGGCCATATTAAACGAATGAACTTAAATAGGCTTAAAAAACAGATAATGGAATTCTACGAAAACAGAAGTAAAGCTCCAGTGGATACTATGAAGTGGATTGATGAAGTCAAAAAGGACTTAAAACTGGCAGGAATTACTAAGAAGATATCCCAAACAGAGATATATTTAGAATTAAGGTGAATAAGTGGCAAGTTGACCAAGAGGACAAACCGAAGAAAAAAACTGGCTCATAGCAAAAGAATGAAAGAAATTTGAGCTCAAAGGAAACGCCTCTGAGTACTTTGCGTAGTTCTACATGGGCTCATCCGCAATTAAAAAAATAATAATAAAATAAAAGTCCTTTATTTTTTCTTACCAACGCAACGCTTGAAATATCTGCCCACAAATCTCTTCCTCATAGGGTGGTAATTGATTATTAATTATAGTATTCTAGAGACAAATATTCTTGTTAATATGTGATTTTCAGTTTTATCTGTAAGTTCGTAAATAATATACAGTTGGTTCAATCTTGGAATTTTTCATTAATCTTATATAGTCAGTTCTAGTGCGTCACTCTGTATGTAACATGTGTTCCATTTCCGAATCGGTAATCTCTAGAGCTCCGTATGACGAATTGTTCAAGCCTCTCTACAATAACAATATAAGCCGAGCTTATATTTTACAGATTCTAATGCTGGCTTACTATTATTATTATTATTATTATTATTATTATTATTATTATTATTAATATTATTATTATTAATTATTATTATTATTATATTATTATTATTATTATTATTATTATTAATATTATTATTATTATTATTATTATTAATATTATTATTATTAATATTATTATATTATGAATAATAATAATATTATTATTATTATTATTATTATTATTATTATTAACTGCACTTAAACTTACCTGATACATTTTCAAAATCCTATAGAACAACAGTGAGCATTGCGCCAGAATTTATAGAGCATGCGATACCCACCATCGAACCAGATAACGATTATCATCATTACCACATATCGATTATTATCAATATCGTACTAAAGTTCATACAGCTTATGCTATAGATGGCAGCACATCGCTATGATATTTAAATGATAAATCTTTGCAATAAATCCCAAAATGTATGTTAAAGAAATATATAAATATTATTAAAATCACCAAACGTTTATTAAAAATGGGTGTACACTTACTTATCACTTCCTAACGCCGTTCCAACCAGCGATAACCCAAATCAGCGATTAAAAAATCAATGACTAAGTAATATACACTGTGAAAAAATAGCAGTTAGCATTACAATATTGTCTAACAGTGTCATAATATTCTGATTTGCTTATTTAAATAAATACTTAAAAATTGTTCTAATAATGTTCTAAAGATTGTTTGAAAAATTTTAAAATATTATAAAATGTTAGTAAATATAGAAGAAGAGCTATAGTTTAGAACAATAAACTGAAAAATCAAGGGTAAGTAGAAATGCAGTTTCAGCAATAATAATAATAATAATAATAATAATAATAATAATAACAATAATAACAGTATACTTAAAAGGCATATGATTCAATGAGGAGGGAGAAGTTATTTAGCATCCTGTCTCCGAAAGTCCTAAAAAGTTAGACTTATTCGAAAGGGTCTAAATAGCACAAAGAGTAGGATGCGGGAAAGGAAAAAGTTATCAGATACTTTCGAAATTTACAATGGGTTTAAGCAAGGAGTTGAACTAACGCCTCTACTATTCAATTGTATACTAGAGCATCCTATCAAATCTGTAGAGAATAAAGAGGGCGTACAATTTAATAAGCTGATGGTATATGCTGATGATGTAGAGTATATCTTAGGCTATAACGAAGAAATACTTGGAGCTATGCTCATTAAATTGAATAAAACAAAGAAATTCGGACTTGAAGTATATAATATTATTTTAACGGAGGGTAAATATTACGATTAGGCCTATATGAGAATATAGTTCGTACTAAAGTTTTTGCACCAAAGAGAGACATACAGACAGGTTAATGGAGGAGACCACAGACCAGTGAGCTATATATTTATATAGGAAAACCCGATGTAATAAGAACAGTATAGTCTCATATAACCGCAATGAGAAGGGCACGAATAGGGAATGGAAAAAGAGACGGGGAATAATTGAAGGAATCCACCAGTAGGTCGGTGAAGGATGAAGTGAAATAACATTAATCATGATTTGAGGGAAGTAATTATACAGAGAGGATTGAAAAACATTAGTTCAGGATAGGAAAGTATGAAAGGCTTATGTTCGCGTGTCATAAACCTCCGAGTTCAATAGTCACAGTGAGAGTTAAATAATAATAATAATAATGATAATAAAATAATAATAATAATAAAATAATAATAATATAATAATAATAATATAGTATAATAATATATTATAATAATAATTATTATTATTGTTATAATTATAATATCGGGTCGAGGAATGACATGAGATCGAGCCCCTATATGTATAGAGGTCTGATAACGACAAGGTTGCCGGTCGCCATCCCTGAAGGTCTTTACAGGGTAGGATGACGAATGAGAAACAAATGGATGAGATGAGTATGGAGAATTAGTGTAATGAACTTTGGGCAGGGGAAAACTGGAGAAACCGCGGAAAAAACACCTACGGGTTCAATAGTGCCAGTGAGTAAGTAAGTATTATTATTATTTATATTGTTGGCGGCTCCGTGGCGCAAGCAGTTTAGACGCTCGCCTCTCTGGGGTTCCGAGATCGAGTCTCGGTCACTCCATGTGAGTTTCGTGGTAGATGACACGGAACTTCGGCAGGTTTTTTCTCGAGGTTTCTCCAGTTTTCCCCTGCCACAAATTTCATTCCACTAATTCTCCATACTCATCTCATCCATTCGTTTCATTTCGTTCATCCTACCCTGTAAAGAACCTTCAGGGATGGCCGACCGGCAACCTTGTCGTTATCAGACCTCTATACATATAGGGGCTCGATCTCATGTCATTCCTCGACCCGATATTATAATAATAACAATAATAATAATTTATTATTATAATAATATTATTATACTATATTATTATTATTATATTATTATTATTATTATTATTATTATTTATTATTATCATTATTATTATTATTATTTAACTCTCACTGTGACTATTGAACTCGGAGGTTTATGACCACGCGAAACATAAGCCTTTCATACTTTCCTATCCTGAACTATGTTTTTCAATCCTCTCTGTATAATTTACTTCCCTCAAATCATGATTAATGTTATTTCACTTCATCCTTCACCGACCTACTGGTGGATTTCCTTCAATTATTCCCCGTCTCTTTTTCCATTCCCTATTCGTGCCCTTCTCATTGCGGTATATGAGACTATACTGTTCTTATTACATCGGGTTTCCTATATAAATAATATAGCTCACTGGTCTGTGGTCTCCTCCATTAACCTGTCTGTATGTCTCTCTTTGGTGCAAAAACTTTAGTACGAACTATATTCTCATATAGGCCTAATCGTAATATTTACCCCTCCGTTAAAATTAATATTATATACTTCAAGTCCGAATTTCTTTGTTTTATTCAATTTAATGAGCATAGCTCCAAGTATTTCTTCGTTATAGCCTAAGATATACTCTACATCATCAGCATATACCATCAGCTTATTAAATTGTACGCCCTCTTTATTCTCTACAGATTTGATAGGATGCTCTAGTATACAATTGAATAGTAGAGGCGTTAGTTCAACTCCTTGCTTAAACCCATTGTAAATTTCGAAAGTATCTGATAACTTTTTCCTTTCCCGCATCCTACTCTTTGTGCTATTTAGACCCTTTCGAATAAGTCTAACTTTTTAGGACTTTCGGAGACAGGATGCTAAATAACTTCTCCCTCCTCATTGAATCATATGCCTTTTTAAGTATACTGTTTATTATTGTTATTATTATTATTATTATTATTATTATTATTATTATTGCTGAACTGCATTTCTACTTACCCTTGATTTTTCAGTTTATTGTTCTAAACTATAGCTCTTCTTCTATATTTACTAACATTTTATAATATTTTAAAATTTTTCAAACAATCTTTAGAACATTATTAGACAATTTTTAAGTATTTATTTAAATAAGCAAATCAGAATATTATGACACTGTTAGACAATATTGTAATGCTAACTGCTATTTTTTCACAGTGTATATTACTTAGTCATTGATTTTTTAATCGCTGATTTGGGTTATCGCTGGTTGGAACGGCGTTAGGAAGTGATAAGTAAGTGTACACCCATTTTTAATAAACGTTTGGTGATTTTAATAATATTTATATATTTCTTTAACATACATTTTGGGATTTATTGCAAAGATTTATCATTTAAATATCATAGCGATGTGCTGCCATCTATAGCATAAGCTGTATGAACTTTAGTACGATATTGATAATAATCGATATGTGGTAATGATGATAATCGTTATCTGGTTCGATGGTGGGTTATCGCATGCTCTATAAATTCTGGCGCATGCTCACTGTTGTTCTATAGGATTTTGAAAATGTATCAGGTAAGTTTAAGTGCAGTTAATAATAATAATAATAATAATAATAATAATATTATTATTATTCATAATAATAATAATATTAATAATAATAATATTAATAATAATAATAATAATAATAATAATAATAATAATAATAATAATAATAATAATATTAATAATAATAATAATATTAATAATAATAATATTAATAATAATAATAATAATAATAATAATAATAATAATAATAGTAAGCCAGCATTAGAATCTGTAAAATATAAGCTCGGCTTATATTGTTATTGTAGAGAGGCTTGAACAATTCGTCATACGGAGCTCTAGAGATTACCGATTCGGAAATGGAACACATGTTACATACAGAGTGACGCACTAGAACTGACTATATAAGATTAATGAAAAATTCCAAGATTGAACCAACTGTATATTATTTACGAACTTACAGATAAACTGAAAATCACATATTAACAAGAATATTTGTCTCTAGAATACTATAATTAATAATCAATTACCACCCTATGAGGAAGAGATTTTGTGGGCAGATATTTCAAGCGTTGCGTTGGTAAGAAAAAATAAAGGACTTTTATTTTATTATTATTTTTTTTAATTGCGGATGAGCCCATGTAGAACTACGCAAAGTACTCAGAGGCGTTTCCTTTGAGCTCAAATTTCTTTCATTCTTTTGCTATGAGCCAGTTTTTTTCTTCGGTTTGTCCTCTTGGTCAACTTGCCACTTATTCACCTTAATTCTAAATATATCTCTGTTTGGGATATCTTCTTTAGTAATTCCTGCCAGTTTTAAGTCCTTTTTGACTTCATCAATCCACTTCATAGTATCCACTGGAGCTTTACTTCTGTTTTCGTAGAATTCCATTATCTGTTTTTTAAGCCTATTTAAGTTCATTCGTTTAATATGGCCATAACATTTTTATTATTATTATTATTATTATCATTTAAAGGACTACATTATTAATATATAACAATTGTGAAGGGTATTTTATTATATGATGCGGAAACATGGATGTTGAAGCAAAAACACTCAAATAAATTAATAGTCACAGAAATTGCCTTTTTAAGAAAGTTGACAAGAATATTCAAATTAGACAAAATACAAAATAATGCAATAAGAGAAATAATGAATGTAGAAAAGGACATTGTACAAAAGTTTTAAGAAATCGAATTAAGATGGTATGGACATATAATGAGAAGAAAGGACACAGAAACAAACAAAGAAGTATTGAAACTGATACCTCCTGGAAAAGAGAAACGTAGTAGATAAAGCCAGCATGGATAAAGGGAATTCAAAACAACATGAAGAAAATAAATATGACAGAAGGGGACACACAAAATCGGGAAGTGTGGAAGAAAAAAAAATATTTTGATTGAAGATCTGTGTAAATAAGAAACAATCCTGAATAAAATAAAATTATTATTATCATTATCAAACATCAGCATCGGCGTCGTTTGTCATCATTAGAGAACCCTACATATCTGCGTGTGAGTGTGTATGTGTGTTTCAATTCCACGCGCTCCAGTGTCATCATTAGAGAACCCTACATATCTGCGTGTGAGTGTGTGTGTGTGTTTCAATTCCACGCGCTCCAGTGTTTTGGGTTCAGCGCTAGGGGAATAGATGGTTTTATTGCAATTTATTTTCAATTTACTTGCCACTTCGTTTGACCACTGTATATGGTAGTATACTTAAGTTGCATATTATGAACCCAACTGGATTTCTTAGGCTTAAAGGACCTTAGGGACTTGGAAAATCTGGTAGCGTTTATCTAGCCGAGCGTTAGTATGAGGATGTACAATATAGGCCTACATGTTTTGAAATAAACAAAGGAAGTCTTATTTTAAACTATTTTATTACTAAAGCATAAATAATTATAAAACCTTAGTAGTCTAGCCCTAATCTAATCTAAGCCTATATTAAAACTACAGTACTTCCTTGGGGGGTTGAGAAGAGGGAGTTGTGGAATTTTTAAATCTAACCAAATCTACATGATTAAAAATGTTATATCCCTTTTCTAAAATATAGTTTCAAAAATGTTAATGGTACTTGATACAAATATAAAAGAAATGGACTACATTATTAAGAAAATGGTCGGTGACTTACCCTTCAGCCGTTTACACACACAGACAGACACGAGACCCTCACTTCTCAAGTGTTATATACTAAAGATGACCTCATTTCACCCTAACTGTATCAAATGAACCCAATGAACTAAATGTAGGGATGTTTACAGTTAGCTTCAACAAGACTTTGCTCTGAACTATACTCTATCTCAACCGACTTTGAATGTCTAAACTCTATTTTAAAAGACTTTGCTTAAATAATTAAAATAATCTATAAAACAATAAAAAATCTATATAAAAGACTATGTATTCATAATATTGCATATAGAATAGAATGTATAATTAATGTAACTTTCAAAAGTTTGTAAAATGTATTGTACAAGGGATGATGATGAAGAGCAGGGAGGATGCAATATCCAATACCAACATATATACCTAGCCTATTCCTGATGAAAAAAAAAACATCAAGAATGAACGTTCCCCATCCGACGGATGAATCGCTATCAAAATAACCATATACCTTCTCAATGTAATGAACTGTGGAGGGGTTTGGAATTTGATTCAGATATCTGGCGAACAATCTACCGATTAAAAAGTTGTGGCTTACACCACCTTTCCTCCTAGAACTGAGATTTAACGTTTAAATTTTCGAACCCCGCCGGCTTTCCAATCGAACACGGGCTGGCTGGTCGGGAAGCTGGCATGCTCGCAATTTACCCAATACATTGCGATTATCAGCAACACTACTTATTACATAGCACATTTAATGTTAAAGCTAATCAGTTAGATACTTATCAATAGAATCGTACAAATTGTAAAATCAAACAAAATATGAATATTTCATAAAATAGCAAATAGTTAAAATGATTTGATCATTTAAAAAGAATGACAGAGGATAGATTACCAAAAGAATATTAGAATGGGTGTTACTTGGTAGAAGAAGAGGACGGTAAAAAATAAAGTGAATTGATGGTGCTTTGAGTAGCATGGGGGGAAAAAGGATTAGACGATGGAGATTGGAATGACAGAGAGATGTGGAGGAGAATGACAATAGATTAATTGGGCGCAGGAAGATATTGTGAAACCTGCTAAATAAATAAATAAATAAAATAATATGTTCAGATATAATAAATTATAAATAGTAATTATTATTGATTTCGTGCATCTCATTGATGGATAAATCATATTTGAAGAGAAAAATTATACGCTCAGACCGGGACTTGAACCCGGGACCCTTGGTTCTCTAGACCAAGTGCTCTACCAACTGAGCTACCTGAGCAAGTACCGATCTAAACGCAAATCTTTCTCTATATACATTGTAATTCCCGTCCACCAAATGCTATGAAGCCATGCTTCTATCTTGCAAATGGCGGCTCCTTAATTAAGAAGACATATTTGGGAATTATACAGCCGTACTGGCTGTAATGTATAATTCCCAAATATGTCTTCTTAATTAAGGAGCCGCCATTTGCAAGATAGAAGCATGGCTTCATAGCATTTGGTGGACGGGAATTACAATGTATATAGAGAAAGATTTGCGTTTAGATCGGTACTTGCTCAGGTAGCTCAGTTGGTAGAGCACTTGGTCTAGAGAACCAAGGGTCCCGGGTTCAAGTCCCGGTCTGAGCGTATAATTTTTCTCTTCAAATATAAATAGTAAGTTGAAAATAAGTAATTGAAAGTAGGAACAAAAAAAAGAAACACCAAGAACAAGCTGGAAGAATACGTCCAAAATTCAATGAAGAAATTCGGTGTAATAGATGAAGACAAAGAGGGCAGAGAACGATGGAGAACTTTAATTAAGGGAAATTTGTGAATGTTTGTTGAAAATTGATAGTCTATAAGGTAAGACGGTAGGCCAAAATTTGAAAAAAAAAAAAAAAAAGTTTTGTTTTTATTTCATAATTGAATAGTCTATTATTTTCTGAACATTACTGTATATTATTTTTCACTGAACGCCAATTATAAGTGTGTTAATTAATTTTGTTTTAAACTTGACAGCTGTCAGACTGTAATATAATTATACGGTAGGCCAATATTTGAAAAAAATATGTTTTTTATAATTAAATAGTATATTCTTTTCAGAACATTTCTTTATATTATTTTTTACTGAACGCCAATTATAAGTGTGTTATTTTTTTTAACTTGACAGCTGTCAGACTGTAATAATTTAAACCTTGTTTTCTCGAAAGTGAAAATTTTCGAACATTTGCCCCATTATCTCAGGAACTATTAGAGATATTTACATGAATTTTTTACACGCAGTAAACTTAGTTATACTAAAGATATGGAACCACAATCATAATGATCTCTTCTATAAATCCTCACTTATGATTTTTAAAATTATTTTTAAATAGAAAAGAGACTAGTGGCAAAAAAATATATATAGAACATGAATATTTAGATAAAAGTTTGACTGAGGTTCATTGGTCTTTAAAAACCTCATTTAATATGCTGTAAAAATTTCATTACAATCCATCTAGTAGCTCCTGAGAAAATGGGTCTCATATTCACATGTTTTAACATTGATGGGATAGGGCCTACCGTCTCATCTAAGTCTGTAGTCATTTATGTATTTTTTTAATACATGTTAATTACTAAGATTGATAGGAGAAAATCCTCAATGATGAGGAAAATTCTCAAAATGGATGAATGATAAATATTAAGGTCTACATATTATTGTATTACTGTACCTGGGTCTCCATTCTATCGAATTATAAATATTAGCAATTCCTGGCATTGATACTGTATTACAACTGGAGTTCGATTTCTTTGTATAAAATTTGTTAAAAATAAGCCTTTCCTATGTTTATTATAGGAGGGTAGCCTACTAAATATCGTACCAGTTTGAATATTCCATTCTCAGCAGGGTGCATTATTGTTGAATTAGTTATTCTTAAAATGTGTTTATGTGGTAGAAAAAGGTAAAAATGAAGCTATAATTTATCTTTAATGACCATAAAAGAGTTCCCTTGTTTTACCAAAAAAGTATGAATTTTAAAAAGAGAAAGTTCATCAAAGCGGAAGCTAAAAGAAGGCGCCGGCCCGAATGAATGTATAGGGGTGAATACATTTACTCACCCTTGTCGAGTGATGTTGCGACCAGGATGGGGGGCAACAGCAGGAGGGCGAGGACCACGGACCACGCGCTGCCCCGGTGGCACGCGCTCCCGCATCCTGGAATTTAGCGCTACTGCACTGCAACAGAAAAAAATATACATCAATCAAAACGTTGTACATGTGACTTAGAAATAACATATACATAATACAAATTTTCAATAAGATATTTCAAGATTACACATAACCATATATTCATTTAAAACCTTCTATAAGTCTACATTAAGGTCAGGAGGTTCAATAAAAAGACTGCTAAAGACAATAGCAAATATTATCGTAAGTAATATCACGAGTGATTTCCAAATTATCGATAAATTCACGACTCATGAAGTGAGGAGTTAATTTATCTAGAGAATTTGGAAATCAAGAGTGGCACTTGTTAGGACTATTTAACGAATAAAATTAAGATGTTTACTCACAAATCGTTATTAAAATACGGTTATTTTAAAATATTTATTTATATATATATTCTGTAAACGGCGATGTTTGAAACCAAATGAGAAATGTTTCTTATGCTTCATTTGTTCATCATCACTGCAACCAGATCATATTATTTATTGCCAAAGAATCACAATTTTGTAAGAATGCACCCTAGTGGAAAAATTTATAACCAACATTATAAGTTATTAATTAATTTTTGATGTTCTATGATGTAAATATGTCAATTATATTTTTCTGGAACGAAAAAAAGCTGGGAAATTATACGTTTAAGAAAGTGCAAACAGTGTTTTTTTTGTGGTATAATCAATTGCTACACATATTTTATATCATATCCCGCAAGCACTATCTGGTAACATTCGTGCACTGTAATATATGCAATCTGGTAGCCACATGCAGTCATTGCAAAATAATGCTATGAATTATTCAGAATGTTAAAAAGGAGGAGCTTGATTTTAAAGTGATAAAATTAAACTGATAAAATCCAGGTAAAAAAGACTATGATTGGTTGTAAATAAAAAATCATTGAAAAGTGATTGGTCATTGACTCACATGCGGGGAGTTAAATTGTCATAACTAATGCCACGAGTGATTTCCAATTTTTCTAGAGGATATGGAAATCATGAGTGGCAGTTGTTAGGATTATGTAACGAATAAAATTAAGTTGTTTACACACAAATCACTATTTAAATATAGTTATCGGTATTTTAAAATAGTTAGGCCTATATATTTAAAGTAAACGGCGATGTCTGGAAACAAATTAGAAACGTGTGGTTATGTTTATTCACTGCAAATTTATCCAAGTATGATCGCAATCAGCGATAATCCACTAAGATAATAAATCCAAGAATAAAAAATGAAACACATCAAACTCTATATCATAACTAACATTATGGGTTATTAATTCATTTTTTAGGACACAATTCAGTAAAATAATTATTTAAAATCACATATATTGAACACACAATTATCAAATGTGTAGTTCAAAGGAATCTGTTCATTATTTTGCTATATTCAATGTATTTGTTGGAGAGTCAGTCACTGCAAAATAATGCTCTGGCCTGTTCAGATTATTAAAAGCAGGAGCTTTCTTTATTTTGGTACACAGAAATCGATAAATAGCGAGGTGAAATATGACTGTCATTGGTTGTAAAACAAAATTCGTTGAAACGTGATTGGTCATTGACTCCTGTCCATCCATAGTAATTCTGCCCGATGGCAGGTCCTTCACTGCAATCATAACATTTACATGCTATTCTTGCAGCTTTACTAGGGCATTGTAGGTTTGGTAGCTTCCCGTTGCTTTTCCACACCGGGTGAAGGATGATGATTTGATATTAGGACCGTTTGCTTAAAGTGA